>CM036556.1:19057874-19097874 GCA_020745685.1 Tautogolabrus adspersus | reverse complement strand
TTGACGAACAATGAGCGCCGGGCCATTACAAAAACACAGCAATTACTTTAAGAGATAATGGGCTGAATTTTTATCTTTATGTGTGTCGGGGAGCAGCAGCGTGTACCTGTCGCTCGCTCTCTCTCTCACTCAGTGTGTATCCCGTCTTGGATGTGTGTCCGTGTTTATTAGTGTGTCGTCTGCGTGTTATCAGAAGTGACTGATGCGTCTGTCCTTCTTTTTAATTGCAGTAGCAGAGTGCAGCTGGCTGGCTCTGAAATGCACGCAACACAGTAGAATAATAATAATGGTCCTCTTCTCAGACTCAGACTACAACGCACCGTCAACTACAGTGAAGACGGAGAGAGAGAGAGAGAGAGAGAGAGAGAGAGAGAGAGAGAGAGAGAGAGAGAGAGAGAGAGAGAGAGAGAGAGAGAGAGAGAGAGAGAGAGAGAGAACATGAGGAAGGAGACAGAGGGTGTTTTCACATTAGGAATGATTGTTTGGTACCGTCCCCGAGCCTGATTGCTCCCCCTCCAGTCTCCCCCGCTGCTCTACATTCACATTAGTAACATCGTTCCGTGCTCGAGGACACTAACTTATACAGTCCGATACAACAAGGGACAGTGTGCACGTAGTTGGTTTGCAAATCCGCCAAAAAGCAGAACTAAGTAGAAGCAACCATGACAACCACTCGAGTCCATCCTGCTAACTGAGGATGTTTTTGTTATTTCTGCGACGCCATAAACGACCCTCTTCCTACTCACACGTCTACCGTGCAGCTCAGATGAGGAATTACGTCTCATAGTGGTTCACTTCCTTGTTTGAGCATCTCCCGCTGACCGTCCTCGAGTACACATGACTCCTGCACGAGACCACCTCTTCCAGCGGACTCCAGCACAGTATGCGAGTACGGATGTATTCACACTGATCAAATGAAAAGGACTTAGGGGTCAAGTGTACTCAGATCCTGGCCCCGGGTCCCTAATGTGAAACCACCCAGAGACCTCTGCTCTACATCTACACTGTAGTTACTTTGAGTCCAAACTGAATCGATCTGCGTCTGCGAGAAAGTCCACAACAAGACATAAATCAGCAGCAGAGGACACGACACAAACGGTGCAATATGCGTCTATAAAATAGTGCAACCAATTCTACAAATTTGCTTTACGCTGAGGCACCAGTGGCCTAATGGTTAGTTTACACACCCCATGTACGGAGGCTCCGGTCCTCAAGCGGGCCAAATCCAACCTGTAGCTCCTTTTCTGCATGTATTACCCCACTCACTCCTCATCCTGTTTTCCAACTCTATCCACTGTCCTACCTCTATAATGAAGGCATAAAAAGCCCCCAAATGATGCTGAGTCATTAGAAGCCAGTTGGTGTTAAGATTTCCCGACTTAAGCTAACTTGCACTGCCCGTCCCTAGATGGACTTTTAAAATCATGATGAGGTTAAAAATAGTCATTCAGAGGACTTTGTGATGATCCAGGAGAGAGGAAGGGGGGGGGGGGGCTCTGTTTTCAGTGAAGAGGCGTCTGGTATCAAAATGTCGACAGGTTTGAAATGAAACTGCGAGGATGGAGCCGGAGGGCGAGGACCGGTGTGAAATACAAATCAGACCGAACATACAGAGAGATGAGCGAGAGAAACCTCTGTGACCTTAAAGTCCCTGTAAGTGAGAGATTTACTACTACTGTTGCTACAGCAACCGAGCCGCTCACTACTCCGCCACCCGTTGTTGTTTCCTGCAGTTTCACTTTTTTTTATTTTGGTTTTCCAGCTCGCCTCAGAATCTCTCATGGAGCTTGACAAGACGCCTTCTGACTGATAGTGACTTCCTGTTAGGGATCTTCTGGGTGTTCTCCGTGTACCTGCGTATGCTCTGCACCAAAACCTCTGCACTCTCTAAACTAGCCATAATTAAAATACCATCTTTTCATTACAAAGACTTTAAAACGTTTAGGACATCCTTACTGTCGGCTCTGGATTTCGTCTTTTGTAATCATTCCTAAATCCCTTTGATCTGTTCTCCTACATGTTCCTGTCTTCGCTCTGTTGGATAAATGATGTTATGACTGAGAGTTATCAGTGAAGCCGCTGTTCCCCGTGATCATGAATCCTTAGGTAAGCACGGTAAACACTCGTTAGAATATAGCAGCAGTCTCCTCATCGCAGCGTCTCCGCCTGCGGATCAATAACCTGGGAGCGACTGGAGAAGCAGCATTAAATCCAGCTTAGTCCTCAGGTCTGCAGAGGGATTTATCACAGCAACAATCTAAATCTCCGAGCTTAGGATCCGCCGTCTTCCACCTGCGTTTAAAGAGGCTCACACCGAAAATCAGTCAACAGAGCCGCCTCCTCGACAGGACGACAGATTTAAAGGCAGTAATGCTTCCACGTAACGACCTGTGAGCAGCAGGAGAGGGTTTGAAATCTTTATTCATCCCATGCAGGGCGGCACCCTCCACGCTCAGCCTCACAGCGAAGTCGAGGCAAAGCTACACGTCAAGAGTCAGCGTTTTTAAATCACACTAGAGCTTACAGCGGGACTCGTTACTGGACATTTCACAAGTCGAGGAAGGAATAAATGTTATAAGAACATCTCCACACTGATCAGTTTTTACAATAAGATAAAATATTTAGAGGAATATAAAAGCAGAAGTCTTTATAAAAGCTGCAGCCAGCGATGACTGAGCATCTGTGCGTGCTTAATAAATGACTCAGGGCGCACTCACACTAGGCAATCTGTACCGTGCCTAAGCACTCTTGACCCCTACAGTCCAGTTTGTTTGACTGGTGTGAGAGCTCCGATCTGTGCTCAAGTACGCTACACTTCCTTGGCCCTGGCACGCTTCGGAGAGGTGTGCTTCTTTATTTTATTGTTTTGATTTTATGAGTCAGTTTGTCTCACGTAAAGCCATGCATGTGTTGTATCACGACGTTATGTACAAGAGGTGAGCGTGCTCAGGCCCGGTTAGTCCTGGAGCAGTGTGAGCGCAGGCCAGCGGGGGAATAAGGGGAGGGGGGGCGATCGTACTTCAGCACAGTACGGGACAACTTTGTGTAGTGTGCGTGCGCCCTAAAACCATCAGTCAGTTTTTGAAACTTGTTGATTTATTTTCTCTACATCCACTCACTGCTTCAGCTCCTCTGTGAACGAGCACACTGAGATGTGTGACTCTCTCGTCGTGCTGATTGGACGCTTTAACTGTAGTGTCGTTACTTGAAGGAGGCTGAGCGTGATTGTCAGCGTAAACATGGAGGTACAAACGTTCCAGAGTCATGAAATATTTGGTGAAATCGTCCTGCAGCAGCGCAGAGACCCCGTCTTTATTTTCGTCTCTTCGCATGTCGCATGGTCTCTTCTACTGCTCAGCCGTCTTCTCACCTCCGCTGTGTGCGTGTGCGTGTGTGTGTGTGTGTGTGTGTGTGTGTGTGTGTGTGTGTCCCAACATGCCCTGTCTCATCATTTCCAATCTCTCACTATATATCTCCCCCCTGCCTCCCCTGTTCCCTCCCTCTGCTGTCTCCTCTTGGCCGTCCACAGCCTGCAAATAGGATTAAAAATTAACACTCAGCCTGTGTGCGTGTGTGTGTGTGCGTGTGTGTGTGTGTGTGTGTGTGTGTGTGTGTGTGTGTGTGTGTG
This sequence comes from Tautogolabrus adspersus, assembly GCA_020745685.1. NCBI lineage: Eukaryota > Metazoa > Chordata > Actinopteri > Labriformes > Labridae > Tautogolabrus > Tautogolabrus adspersus. The sequence goes on along the minus strand of CM036556.1, from coordinate 19,094,246 downwards.
TGTGTGTATGTGTGTGTGTAGAAATGTGTATGTGCGAGATAAAACCGAGGGAGGAGGTGCGGCTGAAGTCATTGTTGTTCATCTCGTCTAATGGTTTGTTTTGGCGTTCTTTATCACCTATTTTCAGCAGCTTCTTTCACCTTCCTTTTTGTTCGTTTTCTCCACCCCTCATGAATGCACCTCCTCATGAGTTCACAAACTCGAGAGGAGGTGCCCCCCAATTGATTTTTGCACAGGGCGCTAACAGAGTCTAGAATCGCCACAGATTCCAGTGTTTCTGTGCATGCAAACTTTTTCATGGTTTTTTCTCACACATGCTCGTCTGCAGCAGATCTCATCACTGCATGAAAACGCTACACAAAATCTTCCAGGTGTCAGAATTTTAATCAAAGTGACTTTAGTTGTGTAGCTGTCAGTCAGCCTTGTCTTCTTCTCTTCTATACATCCCCCGTCTTTATGGCCCCTGACAGACAACCTCAGCTTCACCCTGCTGCTGCTGCCTCTCCTGCCAAAATAAAGCTGCTTTTAAACGTCGATCAGAGACGAAGAATCTGTGTTGGAGGTGTTCAGCAGCAGCAGCTCGGCTGCACCAGACGGAGTGTGAAACAGGAGTGTTTTTCATGCTGTCCTCTGCTTTCTGCTCGGCTTCAGAGGGAACATCAGCTCAGCAGGGATCCTGGCACACAGACAGGGTGTTAACACGGCCGCCGTACCCGAGAGGAGCTGCTTTACATTACAGATATGGAGATGATGGACTGAGTCACACAGACATACAGTCAGGGAGCACACGTCAGCTGTTGATGGGTTAAACCCAAAGCATGGTCACATATTCAGTGATAACACATAGAATTTAAAGCAAAGACAAGAATGTCGGCAATTATGTGGATTGAGGAGGAAACCAGGGAGAGAGAGAAAGAGTGGAGAATGACATGCATGAATGGAGTCACAGGTCAGACTCGAACCCGGGCCGTCCTCTTGGAGTACTAAAGCCTCTGTACATGGAGCTCAACCACAGACTGTAGATATTAATGGAAGAAGCCTGAGTGACGTCACTCGTCTGTTCCTGCAGGGGGCGCTGGAGTCCCATCGATGGCGGTCTCCATGCTGGAAATGCGGTCTCTGCCTAACTTTCAGTCAACCTAACGACAGGCTGAGAGCTGGAGCTGAGGCGGGTTTTAAGCCTCCTGACAAACCGTTACACCGCGCCCACCTGTTAATCAGGTCAGCTACACGCCTATCATAAAATAAAAACCAAAGAGTCATAAAAACATTCACCCCCCGTACAGTGTGTGCTGATCGAGACATGAGCTAATCAGACCTGTTTGGTTTTTTGAACCAGGCTGTAAACATGTTAAAGTCTGCTGTAAAAACAGGCTTTTTAGAATGGGTGTGTATGTGACTTCCTGTGCTTCTGCAGCCAGCCTCTAGTGGACACTCAACGAACTGCAGGATTTTGCACTTCTGCAGAGGTTGCCGCTTGGGCAAAACCTAACCTATTGTAGTTTTTTTTTAATGAACCAACAAAGTCTTTTTCTCTAAATGGCAGAAAACAGAGAAATCATCTTGACAACTTCCTCATTTTTGTCCAATTAACTGTAGTTAGAAGTCGTCCTCTTGGCTTTAAAGGTGAAGTTAATTTTCCACCTAGAAAACATGAGTTGGCAAAAATCTTACCATGGCATCCATCTTGGAGCTGCACTCGTAATCTGCCATTCTTCGACCGTTTGTCTCAAACTTCCCAACATAAAGTGGTTATCTCAATGAAACTGGAGTTCACCGTTTTAAGAAGCTGCAGCGGATATATTAGTTGTTTCCTTCTGTGGTTTTGTCATTAAAAAGAAAAGTCCTGATCGACCAGGACAGTAAAGAACCCCCCGCCGAGGTCAGTAATTAGATTGTGCTGACGCACGTCGATACGTTGAGTCACAGTCTGGACAGTGAAACCCTGAAACATGATTACTGAGGACTCGTCAGGAGAAGCAGCTGTGGTCTTCTCTGTCACTCTTTCTATATTTCTTGGCAGCAGTCTGTGCTGAAATGACTCTCTGTTCTTTATTGATTATTTGATATTCTGTTTGAGTGCTTTATACCGTTTTGTTCCTTTTACTGCTGCTCCCACACAAACCGAGCTCTTCAGGATCGATACAGTTTAATCAGATCTCATCTGGAGAGAGATGTTGCTGTAGTTATGCAGCTTTTATAAGAAAGACGTCAAGATTTACAGCTCAGGAGACGAAGGAGAAAACAGCAGATCTGAAACTGAAACTAAGGACGTAAACAAAAACCAACCAGGGGAGGGGGGACTTTCAGTGGTAAAATGTCTTTTAATACTTTTGAATTTAGCATTTAGGAAAACTAAAAGGTCCAATCAGTGCGATGTGTAGTGAGTGAAATGATAAAGTGAGCTTACTCTATGATCAGACATTAAGGAAACATGCTATGTTGAAGTGCTGGCTTCTCTGACAACAATGCAGCAGCCAGTATGTCCTCCTTCTAACTTTAGATTCTGGTCCTGAATGGTCTGGATTTGTTTGGACCAGAGAAGGTAGGCGGTTTTAAGGCACCCCCACACGGCCGTTTTGGACGCCCCTCGGTTTGCCAGATATGAGAGCAGTTATCAGGTCAAACCAACAGGTGTTGCAGCGATGGAAGCGGGCAAGAGAACTGGTTGAGATAGAAGTGATTGTACCCGACCTAAAAAGCCTCTGCATGTTTCTAATAAGCTCCACGAGCAGAAACGTGCTCAAACTAGGATCAATATTGGAGATGCTTTTGAAAAATGGAGAGAGGTTAGAACGCAGAAAGGTTTACAGACCGATGCAGAGCTGGCCTTGTTATCGGCCATTTGTCCTGTGTTATTACAGACATAATATTGATTTACATAACATGTGGCCTTTTATAGACAGCTCAGCTCATGAAGAATGAAGGGTTCAATTATCCTTCTCCTCATTGAGCCGCTGTGGGGCTCGACATGAGACCTGAAATCATCCAACAGCTCAAAGGGAAACTTATTAAACACAGTCTGAGAATGAATACCAACCCTCCTAATGAATGTGCTGCTGACACTTCTCGAGTGTTTCTTTGTGTAGTGAGTCTTTAACTGATGCTCACACTGTGTTGTCGCAGTGAAAGAGCATGAAAAGGTTGAGTTTGTTGTTCAAGGACACTCAAGTGACTGGCGTTTGAAGGGATAAAGAAGTGATTATTCAGCTGTACAAATGTCTTCTCAGATCATTTCAGCAGTTAACGCCTTTTGTACAAGTTATTTTTTTCACTTGTGGATGTTTTGCTCACTCGAATGGAGGAAGAAATTCCCCAAATGTAGAAAGATGGCGGCCTAAACGTTGGTCTAATCAAATAATCAGTAGAAGCAGTAATGTTGTCCCCCCCCTCCCTCTTCCAGTTGGAGTAGAAAATGTCTTTTTCAGCACGACACACAAGGTTAATATTTCAATTTGACATGTTGTGTGAATTATTTGGGTTAATTTGGAGGCTCCGCTGTGGAGGCTGTAAAATCAGCAGATTATGATGCGTCATGTATAATTAATTAGGATATAGAAAACCAGCAGGGTCGACATTAATAGACCTGGTTTCCATGATATGCAAACCTGCAAGTGCAACCACTTCATACCAAATGTCTGCAGATACTCACAAAAGAACTAACTGTGCAATTGTTTCCACAAAGAAGAAAAGGCATACTTCACGTTAGTTTGTGAAAAACCAGAAAGCGCTCTAACAGGAAATACGTTCAAACATCAACTAGAAGCAGAGGCGCTGTTTGTCAACAGGCAAGGCCGGCAACTGCTTTTTGCACATTTTGCAATGACGGTAGGAAACCAGCTAAAAGAAAGAATTAAGACGTTGTTTATGGTTGTTTCACAGCGGCAGTAGCTCAGTCTGTAAGGACTTGGGTTGGAAACCAATGTCGACCAAAGTATGGAAGTTGGTCTGGTGGCTCGAGAGGTGCCAGGTCACTTCCTGAGTACTGCCGAGGTTCCATTGGGCAAGGCACCAAACCCTCAACAGCCCTGGAACGCTCCCCGTGTCACTCTCAGATCTCGACATTAATGCCTGTCCACAGGTCATGTTTGTGCATGTGTTTGATGTCGCTCAGTAACAGTCTAAAAACCCGAATTTCCCCTCAGGGATTAATCAAGTATATAAAATGTCTTTCTTTGCATCAAGAGAGTGTGACATTGGTTTAGTCCATCAATGGTCTATATGTAGAAGAAAGTCCTCCACATTCAGATGTGAGTCTCTTCGTCTTTGTCAGACTGCGGGACTATCTTAGTATTCATATTTTCTCAAACTTTACCGGGTTCTCCAACCGCGCTTTGATCATACTTATCATGGTCAGATCAGTCTGATGGTGGTTTTAAGCAAGCGGCAACCTCCGGTCTTGAGGCCAATGTGGAAGTTTAAAATCCTGCAGTTCGTCGAGTGTCCACTAGAGGCTGGCTCCAGGAACACGGGAAGTCACAAACACACGACTGGCAAAAAAGCCGTTTTTACAGCATAAATGAACATGTTTACAGCCTGGTACAAAAAACAAAAAGGTCTGATTAGTTATTGTCGTCATGGGCACACACTGTACGGGGAGTGATTTTTTTTTTAAACAGCTCCGAAAAAACGATATGTGTTATCCATAGTAAGGCGTGTAGCTGACATGATTGACAGGTGGGCGCGGTGTAACGGTTTGTCAGGAGGCTTAAAACCCGCCTCAGCTCCAGCTCTCAGCCTGTCGTTAGGTTGACTGAAAGTGAAGCTGAGACAAGAACCTCCAAAGCCCCCTGCAGGAACAGATGGGTAACATCCCTCAGGCTTCATCCATGAATATTTACAGTCTGTGGTTCTACCCTTTACGCCGATGATACACTTGTTAAAGTTCACAGAAAAGTCATTAAAAGTTCAACTGCAAAAAAAGCCGTTTAAGATTGTGTTGCTCAGACGGGAAGGAAGCTCAACCAGAAACATAAAAAGAGCTTTAAAACTTTGAATTCCAGTTGATCAGTTTTTCATTTCCCTTCTTCAGAGTTCTTGAGGGACTCACATTTGAGAGTTTTCTGGCGATCTTATCCCAGCCGACTCCTCTCTGTGTCTTTAAAGCTGCACACAGTTTATGTGACACGCTGGTTTTTTTAATAACATCTCACCCTTTAAGGACTGCTGCTCCGTGCAGTATATCACAGTGAAGAACAGAGAGCTTTGACATTTAATTTGAGTGTGTGGAAAATCAATAGTAGATAAAAAGGCCTCTCAAGTCCTCTGCTATTGAATGTATTCAAGACCCCGATCATAACTTCAGGCTGCATGGATGTAAATGAACCTCTGAGGATGGAGAGTCGGGTTTCATCGTCTTCCACAGAACAGGTTTCACTTCTTCTCTGCCGTATACTCTATCACACTGCTGGTGAATAAAAATAGCAGGAAGAGAAGGGCATCGCTCTTTTAGCATTCCAGAGACCTCACAGCGGGCGCTTCAGGCAGGACTTGTAATCAGTAACAGAAGGTCAGTGAAGTACTGGAACCAGAATAGGTAAGAGGCAGGTGAGTAACAGGCCGGGGCAGGTTAGAGCACAAGATGGAGCCGCTGGAAAAGCTTGTTTCTGAATAACATCAAAACTGGTGAAGAATTGAGATAAGATGAAAATAACTCCAATATATTGTTTAAGAAGGATGGTGTCACATTAACGCAGTTATTTTAAATGCAAAAACAAATGTTACACAACTTCTCTTTAGCACAGACTTGTACGGGTCGAGGCTCTGATCAACATTTAGAAACTAAAAATGTAAAGTCTTTACCGCAGAGCGTGATCCCATTCAGTGGGCGTTCATGAATGATGTGAAATATGGTTCCATTTCACCTTTTTGTGAGTCAAAAGAACGAATCAATGGCCGCTCTGATTAAAAAGCCACAGATCAGTTACTCTGCTTAATGAGCTCTCTGAATGTCAAGCACTTTTTCAAACTCGGCGTTTTTCAATGACCAAGGACGTCGTTTGTTAGGACGGACGCCGGCTGTCTTTAATCCAAATTTGAGAAATGCAAAAATAACTTTTCATTGACTGAGCTTCTCGCTGAGGTCGGTAATTACCCTCTGAATGTGATCATCTACTTATTATGATACAATATGGATCCCATTAGGCTCGACGCAGGTTCTTGATTCAGCAGAAATGAGTGTTTTTAATCAAAAGTGCAAAATAGTTAGTATGAGAGGCAGGTGTTTGATTCTAATTACTCCTTTAAGTCAGTGTTGGTTTATTCTAACCCCACGTTCTTAATAGGGCCCGACCGATACAGGACTACATAGATACAGTTTATACATTTATTGCGTTGATCCCTCTAATGCAGTGATCAAACACTGTGGAAAAGATTTATAATGAAGACAAGACGTTCACTGACTGAGTGTGTACGAGCCCCTGACACTCTGCAGAGTGATGATGATTGTTGTAATCCATACAGCGCCTTCTGCTGGTGAACGAGAACTTCTGCAATAAAATAAAAATCAAATGAAAAGCTGTTTGACTGATGAATAAATCGAGTTATATCGGAGCGTATCTGCGATAAAATTAGCCGACACCGATAGTAACTGGATATCGGCATGCTGATTAATCGGTCGGGTTCTGGTTCCTCAGGGAGAATCAGGTCTTCAACGTGTCTGTGTAGATTGTCAGGCATCCTAGTCATGGTACGGAGGAGGAGGGGTGGAACGTCTTCAAGATCTTCAACCAGTCCAGTTACCTTTGGATCATCTTCGAATAATCTTCAATGACAAGCTAGACTTTCTGTCGGGGGGGTCGTGAGGTGTCCAGGATGTGGCTTTGATTGTCGTTCACTATGACCCACTACACGGGATACATACATCGATTTTCAGAAACCCTACGTCTGCCGTATCGGGGGTTATAATCATGTTTATAAAATGTAGTCTTACGCTGGATATTGTTTGTTTCGGCTCTTGAAGGTCAGTCGTCCATGTTGGAAACAAAAAGAAACCCAGTTGTTTAAAGTTGTTTGTTCTGGAGGGCTTTTTGGCTTCACTCCAGTTTATCAATGGTTTAAAATATTGAGTCCAGTTTCTTTTGAGTTTCCCATCTAAAGACAGTGTTGTATGTGACACCATGCAAAGCTAAAGACTCCAGTCTTTGAATTTAGTGAAACAGATATTTAGTTTCCAGATATAAAAACAGAATATTTCTGAATGAATTCAAGCGTGTGTTTACGATGTGACATGTTTAGCTTCCATTAAAAGATAAAGCTACACTGTGGAATAAAAGAAGAATAAGGTAAGCTGTTTTTCTTCCCCAGTAAAGATCAGGTCAACCTGAGCACCTGCACTGACATGTAATAACGCAGCAGCGTGTGTCTGAAGGCTGCTGCTCTGATTGCTCCGTATTGATGTTTCAGCCTTCAGAGCCGTAAACATGTCCACGCTGGTTTATTGCTGGTCAGCCAGTTTCTGTGGGGGGGAACCCAAACTGGTGTGGAGGTTCAGTTAACTGCTGAGGACCAATCCATACATTGATCGCACACACACACACACACACACAACGAGTGAAACAGCTAAAGGCAGCAAACCAGAACAACAATATCCAGGAGACGTGTGTGACTGTAGAGTTTCTTAAAGCATTACGGCCTCCATTTCTCCCTCCACTCAGCTGAGGCCTCTTCACGCCTCACACGCTGATTGTGTGTGTGTGTGTGTGTGTGTGTGTGTGTGTGTGTGTGTGTGTGTGTGTGTGTGTGTGTGTGTGTGTGTGTGTGTGTGTGTGTGTGTGTGTGTGTGTGTGTGTGTGTGTGTGTGTGTGTGTGTGTGTGTGTGTGTGTGTGTGTGTGTGTGTGTGTCTTCTGCTGTCCGTTATCTGTCTCGTACTGTGTAATCCCACAACATCTCTTCACCAACACAAATCCCACAGAGACAAATGTGATGTTCATGAAGCTCTGCTGCATAATTCAGAGCAGGAACACGCAGAAATCGGTGGTCTCGCGGCTATATTTAAACCTGTCTCTCTATACTGTGGATAGAAGAGGTGATGTGTCTCGTGAACGTCTTACAGAGAAGGCTGAACGTCATGAAGTGTGCTTCTTTGTTTGAGCACTGACATTAGGAGGCGTGTCAGTGACTCCGTCTGTTATTTGCGAGGTCAGTGGATTAGTTCTGTGGTCTAATCTCCAAAGGCCTTTATGGCGTCCTGTAAAAGTACAATATGTCGAATTTTATTAGAATGTTTACATTAAAATATCTAAATTAATTAGAAATTGACAAGTCCATTTACAATTCACCATTTAATGTTGTTGTGTCAAACCACTGCTTGTACATTAAAGGCCTAAAATGAAGCCAAAGTAAACAACCTTAATGATGATGATGATGATGATGATGATGATGATGATGATGATGGTTTTGATGCTGATTAGAACTCTCAAGATCAGCTGTCGATGTTGTGCTCTGCCTCTGGTCACTTCCTGTCAGCACCTCTGGTCACTTCCTGTCAGTACCTCTGTTCACTTCCTGTCAGTACCTCTGGTCACTTCCTGTCCGCACCTCTGGTCACTTCCTGTCAGTACCTCTGGTCACTTCCTGTCCGCACCTCTGATCACTTCCTGTCAGCACCTCTGGTCACTTCCTGTCAGTACCTCTGGTCACTTCCTGTCGGCACCTCTGATCAATTCCTGCCAGCACCTCTGGTCACTTCCTGTCAGAACCTCTGGTCACTTCCTGTCGGCACCTCTGATCAATTCCTGTCAGTACCTCTGGTCACTTCCTGTCCGCACCTGTGATCACTTCCTGCCAGCACCTCTGGTCACTTCCTGTCAGTACCTCTGGTCACTTCCTGTCGGCACCTCTGATCAATTCCTGTCAGTACCTCTGGTCACTTCCTGTCTGCACCTCTGATCACTTCCTGCCAGCGCCTCTGGTCACTTCCTGTCCGCACCTCTGATCACTTCCTGCCAGCACCTCTGGTCACTTCCTGTCAGCGCCTCTGGTCACTTCCTGTCCGCACCTCTGATCACTTCCTGCCAGCACCTCTGGTCACTTCCTGCCAGCACCTCTGGTCACTTCCTGTCCGCACCTCTGATCACTTCCTGCCAGCACCTCTGGTCACTTCCTGTTAGCACCTCTGGTCACTTCCTGTCAGCACCTCTGGTCACTTCCTGTCAGCACCTCTGATCACTTTCTGCCAGCACCTCTGGTCACTTCCTGTCAGCGCCTCTGGTCACTTCCTGTCAGCGCCTCTGGTCACTTCCTGTCAGCACCTGTGTGTCCGATCAGACTGAAAGCTGTTAGTTTGCACTTCCTCCTCTCTAGATCCTGGCTTGTGTTGTTCTTACTCTCTGATGCTCCTGCAAAGAAACACTTTTCTTAACCCCTAACTTTCTGCTTTCACAATTAAAGATGAATCTTTCTTAAAAAACAAACCACGTGATTGAACCGTTTAGTTTCATATCTGAAGAATGTCTTGATCTCAGTTGGACGTTTTTGTTCGGAGCTCTCCCCGTCTCCATCCGAGCGTCTGTCTGCGCTGCTGAAATTGGATTTGATCTCGAGCGTCTCCCACAGCGTAACGACAACACACACATTAACCTTACAGCTGCATGAGTCACAGGAGGAGATGAATTCTGTGTGCTGCTGACGGATCATATTTATTCAGGCCTCAGGGGAACATTGAAAGCGGAGCAGAGGGTCAAGCAATCCCTTTATGTCGTCTTTCAGGAAAATAACGTTCAGCGTATCCTTCTGGTATCAGTTAATTAGGAAACGGAAAACATGATCAAAATCTGAAGAAGCCTTTTACATTCATGAGCAACAAACTGGATTTAAACATTCAAAATGTATCTTTTCAGACGGTATATATTAACGCCATTTTTCCACGTTTCTTTGTATTTATTCAATAAATAAAAACACATCGCTGGAGAACCGTCCATTATAATCAGGGCCCGACGATCCCCAGCTCCTGCAGCCACATGTCCGATGTGTCCTTCAGCAAGACACTTAACCCAAAGTTGCTCCCGCTGCTGTGTCGGCGGCGTATAAATGTGTATAAATGGATTAGTTACTTCTGATGGTCACTTTACACAGCAGCAGTTTAGTAATAATGGTGCTGAGGTTCAGACATTAAAGAGCACATACATAAAAACAGTAAAAGTCACAAATGAAACCATCAGGGAGCGCACTGGGGGAACTGGTTCAGCTTCTTTATCTGTCTGATTTTACACACAGACAAAATAATAAGTAGAGTTTAAGTAGAGTAAAAATAAGGTCTCTTTTCATCCTCCTGTGTCAGTTAAATATCACGTTTGATTCTTCCAACGTTCCTGTGTCCCACAGCGAGGACGAGACCCTGAACTTACCGTCTGAACTGTAACTGCTGCAGCTCTGAGGGAGACGAAATGTACAAAATGTACAAAATGTATATATGTGAGCTGCAGAGGGGAGCTGGGATCAATGCACACAAACGCACACACACACACACACACACGCTCATCTAGTGCTCCGTATCTTTAACTACTCATTGACCTTTGCAGTGAGCCAAATGTGTGTGTGTCCTTGCAACATTTGCGTTTACTTAGACCATTATTTGTGTGTGTGTGTGTGTGTGTGTGCGTGTGTCCACCCCCCCGGGAGAGATCCATGGTGTCAGTAGCGTGTGTGTGTGTGTGACTGATGAACAGCACTCTGAGAGCACTACGGCTACACATTAGCTCTGATTAGATCACATGAGCAGAGAGAGAGACTTCTGTGTGTCTTTAACCACACACACACACACACACACACTCCTGCACTCCAGAGACAGCATGCACAGTTTAAGCGAAGTGTGTGTGTGTGTGTGTGTGTGTGTGTGTGTGTGTGTGTGTGTGTGTGTCAGATCAAAGAGAAGCACACAGGGGAAGTGACATTTGTCGGTGATGGATGTGCTCATCAGTGTGTTTGTGTGTTTGTGCACGTCTCTTTAATGCTTCTTTCTGCGTCCTAGTGTTACTTTGTGTGCATATTCTGCATATTTGTGTTTCTATGGCGTGCTTTAGTGTGTATTTGTGTGTTTGTGTACATTTACAGAATACTTTGTGTACATATTGAGAGTATTTGTGTATATATTTGTCTCTTTAATGCGTGCAACAGCCCGGTTGAGTGTGTTTGTGTGTCTCTGTGTCCATATTCTGAATGTGTGTTTGTGTATGCTAATGTAGTGTAGTGTTTTGTGTGTGTGTGTGCGTGCGTGCATGTGTGTGTTCGATGTATCACACACAGACAATTCTTCCCCAGACGCTGAGCGCTGTATGACACGGCACGCCTGTTGTCAGGACAGCCATGCTGGTTACCATGACAGCGGGCAATCATTAGGGAGCCGTGATGACCCTCGGGACAGGAAGTGCTGTCACGTTTCACGGCCTCCTGTTCCTCCCTCCTCCTCTTTTCTTTTCTCCATCTTTCTGTCTCCTTCTTATTTCCTGACATCATTTTTTTACACTCGTAACATCAGCGTTAAGACAGACGTTTGGTTTCTCCTCTGCGGGAAAATTCAGCGCTCACTGACAGATTGTGAGACGCTTGGAGGGGCCTCGTTTCACTGAACATTTGTGATCTCTATTTTTGAACAAGTCTGAGTTCTGTCTGTAGATTAGAAACCATTTCACATTGCGATGCAATCCAGGGAAACCTCTGGAACTATTTCTGCAGCTTATTTTAATATCTGGGATTTTTACAAGTAAAGAAAAACTTTTCTGTGAAACGGTTCTGTGTTCTAAATTTTCTACAAAAAATTAGTCGAGTGCTGAAAGCGCCAAACTGCGTGGATTTTGTCAAGAAAAAGATCGCAGCCACTGACAAAAACAGTGTTAGTGCCCATCGGGTCCCAGGCCCAGATCTGAGTACACCTGACCCCAAAGTCCGTGTGAACAAAAACATACTGTTCTCAGGTAACGGGCCCAAGTCCCAAGTTCCCTATCGAGCCCTAGATCCTCGCTCGTGTTGTTGTTCCTCTCTGATGTTCGTCTCCTTGGAGAAAAGCATCTGATCAATGAATCGTAGAGTTGTAGATAAGCTCAGGTTTAAGTGTCGAGGTCGGCGAAAGGGTCTGACTTACACTGGATCTTCAAACTTTTTTCTAAAGATGTGACCTTGATCTTGAATAAAGAGAAGTCTTCCTCTTTCATTTCTTCTTCATGATCCGACCCTAATTCTGTCCTCTTGAAAGCGTTCCTAACCCTTCCTCCCTCCACACTTCCTGCAGCGTTTGTGTAACTGTCTGTTCAGGAGAAACTGAAGGAAGTGAACGGTTAAAGAAGTCTGTGACTCAGAGTCAGTCAGACGTTTATCTGCCACTTTCCTCCTCAAACATGAATATTTAGACTCTCTCTCTCTCTCTCTCTCTCTCTCTCTCTCTCTCTCTCTCTGCGTGTCACTGAAGCGCAGTCATGCTCATATTCACACTTCTTTAACCCGGAACGGATCTTATTAAGACCTGTTTTTCACATCTCCTCCATCTGTCTCTGTTTTCTTCCTGTGCTGTTTTTAATCTCTCTGTCGTAACTTTCTGTGACTCCTCATCAGGGGCGTGTCCAGTCTGTATTGACTGGGGTGGCCCACCTGGGGCACTGACTTATACAGGGGTGGCATGCAGATGTTTTTACCCTTTCTATCCCCAGTAATCATAAGTGCTTGTAAGTTACACAACTTGGCAGCTTGGGCCAAAATTAACCAGCAGCCTGTTAAAAAACAGCCAGAATAGTTTTTAACTTAAGTCCCGCCTCTGATTAGGCAAATAGCCAATCATAGATGTGTCCCCCCCCCCCCCTCATTTCAGCTGCTGTCTCTTTAAGGCCCCTCCTCCCCAGGTGCACACTTTCCTCTGATTGGCCAGCTCTGTTTGCACTCGCAGGGAAATTTGAGTGAGCTTCTGGGTGGGCGTGTCCTTGAAAGAGCTGCCGTGGTGGGCGTGTCCATCAACTTTGCCCCCTAACATGTCGGAAGAACCAGACGTCAGTTCTCGTCACGTCTCGTTCAGAGCAGCAGGAACACGCCAACAACTGTGTCGAGGTTTAGTATGGACATCCATCATCGTTACATGATACTGTATGTGTATCCTTTAATCTGACTCTTTTTCTTTCCAGGTACAGTGATTTAATTTAGTCAAGTAATGCGAAAGCAGCTGACTCAGTTCATATGTACCCCCCCTCCCTCCCTCCCTTCCTCCTTCCCTCCATTCCCCCCCCTGATACCTCTCCTCCTCTCCTCCTCACTCGGAGGCTCTTCATGATCAGGACTTGATGTTTTTTTCGTGGTTTGTCTGCCAGCAGAGTCTGTAATGAGCTCCTCAGGGCTAACAGCCACTTAATGGACAGAGAGAGAAAAACCGCATGGCTTTACTTCTGTACATGAAAAAGAGACCAAATCTAATTTGAAACCCACGTCATTAAAAGTTACTTAAGCTGAAACCGATCAAAGATAGAAAAAGACGACCATCGTGAATCCATCACGCTGCCTCTGAGCTGTGACAGAAACATTCCTCTTTGTGCAACTCAACATGATTTCAGCTTTTACCGCCTTAAAGGTCCAATCAGTGCGATGTGTAGAGAGTGAAATGATAAAGTGAGCTTACTATATGATCAGACATTAAGGAAACATGCTATGTTGAAGTGCTGGCTTCTCTGACAACAATGCAGCAGCCAGTATGTCCTCCTTCTAACTTTAGATTCTGGTCCTGAATGGTCTGGATTTGTTTGGACCAGAGAAGGTAGGCGGTTTTAAGGCACCCCCACACGGCCGTTTTGGACGCCCCTCGGTTTGCCAGATATGAGAGCAGTTATCAGGTCAAACCAACAGGTGTTGCAGCGATGGAAGCGGGCAAGAGAACTGGTTCAGATAGAAGTGATTGTACCCGACCTAAAAAGCCTCTGCATGTTTCTAATAAGCTCCACGAGCAGAAACGTGCTCAAACTAGGATCAATATTGGAGATGCTTTTGAAAAATGGAGAGAGGTTAGAACGCAGAAAGGTTTACAGACCGATGCAGAGCTGGATAAACACTGAAGCTTCAGTGTCCACCACATGGTGACCTGCGTGAGCATCCACTCTAGAGAGGAGGGGGGGGGGGGGGGACAGCTCTCTAATGTTTTGAATTTGGACTGCAGTACTCATTTTAAACACTAGGGGTCAGAGTTACATACTGCTCCTTTAACAATATCAGTCAGGGATGAGCTAAAAAAGTTTGATTTTCATTTTCTATTTTGAAAATATTAATGGCGGTGTCACCTGTACCTTCATCATGGTCCTCTTCAACATTGGTTTGTGTTTCTCCTCCTCCTTAGTCTGCCAGCTCGGGGGTCAAAGATGTTTTTAAATAAAGGACTTCAGGTTATAAGGGAAACAAACAAAGGAAAGGATGAGTGAAGAGAAGGAGAAGACAGGAGGAGGTTTTAAACACTGAAGATGGAAGAGATGGAGCGTGAAGTAAAAACAAAGAAAGTCTCTCATGATCCGGTTTGACGTGAATAATCCTAAATTCTCTTCATCCAGAATCTGAAAAACGTGTTTCTTCATTTCCTTTCTCTCTCATTCCCTCGCTCCTCACTCTCTTGCTCGGCCTGTGTTTTCTCAGCTCGTCTCTTTGTTTTCAACTTCCAATTCTTAAGTGCTTTGCTGCCCTTCACATTTAACCTGCTGCACACACACACACACACACACACACACACACACACACACACACACACACACACACTCAGTTACACTAACACAGTTTGTGTAACTGAGTTTGTAGCTGAGTGGTTCATAATTAGTGTGTGTGCGTGCGTGCGTGTGTGCGCGTGTGCGTGCGTGCGTGCGTGTGTGTGTGTGTGTGCGTGTGTGTGTGTGTGTGTGTGTGTGTGTGCAGTGACTCCAGACTTAAGTGCATATGTCAAAATAAATTCTGCTGTCGTCATCTCTGTTTATAAAATGTGTGTGATTGTAAGAGTGTGTACACGTGTGTGTGTGTGTGTGTGTGTGTGTGTGTGTGTGTGTGTGTGTGTGTGTCTCCTCTAAGTACTGAACTGCGTCAGATCAAAGGAAGCTCTCTAACATCTGCCTGCTGTCTTTCTGGCTAATTAACCAAACACACACACACTCACACACACACACACACTCACACTGGGGTTGCATACAGAGGAGGCTAATTAGCCTGTGGCATGTTTTTATGGATACTTGTGTGTATGTGTGTGTGTGTGTGTGTGTGTGTGTGTGAGTATGTGTGTATACATGTTTAGCCTCGTTACGCTCACATCTGTAAGTTCATCACTGACATCCACCCTGCAGACTGTTTGTTTTCAGACACTGTTCACAGCTTTAAACAGAACTACATTTAAGATGTAACCAATGTTTTACCTGCTCGCTAACGGCTAACGTACGTCTCATCCAGCTCATAGAAAGTGAGAGAGTGCAGTATGAAAAAAAGACCAATAAAGTCCTCTTGCTTTAAGGCTCTGAGTCAAACAAGTACGACGTATTGCACATCCAGGAACCCTTCCAGCAGGGGGCAGTTTAACACTTCTAGGCTGGTTTGCCAAACGAAGAAGAAGAAACCATTCACCTGTAGCTCTGCCTTTAGTGAGGGTGTTCAGTCCACACTAAACCTGTTTTTGAAACTGGTTAGGTCCCAACCTAAAGGACGCATTTGTGTCTTCTTCATCCAGTAGATGTCGCCCTTGAGCTCCAGCATGAAACCGAAACAAACTGCTGTTTGGCCACACCTCTGCTCTCCTCCAGCGACGCACCTCCAACCCCTCTCCACTCACGTTAACATGAAGGAGAATCATCTGATGGATCGCACCATAATTAAGCACCAATAAGCGCAAGCGGCGGACTAAAATATCCTTTGCTCACGCTGCACTTTAGTTAGCTCTTAGCTTCACATTGTACACAGAATGACTGAGATCTTCTTGTCCTTATCCATAATTTACCTTTTTTTTGTGCATTTTCAGTTAAAGGAAGTCCAAAAACGATCACCATTTCTTCCTGCTAGTCGTCCGCCATGTTTGTTTACTCTAAATTTGCGTTAAACTGCAAGAAATTTCACCAGATCACCATTTTCCAGAGAGTCAGAACTCTGTTAGTGTGTGGAGATCAACCATGTGACCAAAACAGCACAACACACAGGAACAAAGCTGTTGAATCTATGATTGTTTGTCATCATGTGGGAGCTCTCTCACATTATCAAAGTCTGTCTTTCGAATCAGCTTTCAGTGAGTGACCCCCTCATTCATGTGAACGCGCTCACAGATACTCTGGGTTTACTCATCAGGTAGATAAGCAGCTCTGTGTGACCACTTAGCGAGATCTCGTATGCTCGGGTTAGTGAAGGCAGGTAACCCTGGGTTTGCAGAACTCGCTTCGTATTACAGGCCTCTGATGCTACAGAAAATAACAGCTGCTCTCTGATTGGTCGACTCTAAGCTTTGTTTCCATGTCGACCCCTCCGCCCTCATCCTGTCATGACTCAGCACAGCGAGAGACATGTGAACATGCTGCAGCAACACTTTACAAGGAGCAGGTTCTGTTGTGATGGCGCAAACACACGCACACACTGACGCACGCACGCACACACACACACACACACACACACACACACACACACACACACACACTCTTGAATGTGCTAAGAATATAAAGGTGTGACTGCAATCCCAGACCTCCCGAGTTTATCTAACAAACACTGAAACACACAAACACAGAAACTACACACACTGTTGTCTCACGTAGATGTGATAATAGCTCAATTTATCACCGTTTAAGATCATTCCCTCTGTGTGTGTGTGTGTGTGTGTGTGTGTGTGTGTGTGTGTGTGTGTGTATGTGCGTGTGCGTGTGCGTGTGTGTGTGTGTGTGTGTGTGTGTGTGTGTGTGTGTGTCTCACTCCTTTAATGCCAGGCCCAACAATGCAAATCGGGTCTCACTTGCACTCATTGATTAGACACACACACACACACAAACACACAGCAAACAAACACACACTTACCAATGCTTGAGCAGCACTCTTTCAACCTCACATTTGCATGCAGAACACACACACACACACACACACACACACACACACACACACACACACACACACACACACACACACACACACACACACACACACACACACACACACACAGATGGAGACCAGGCCAATTAAAAAGACTGATGTAGCGCAGCAAATTTAATTGGAGCTGATCGTATAATTACGTACAACTGAATTAAAGGCAGGAAGGAAGGAGTGAAGGAGGCAAGGAGTGAAGGAAAGAAGGATGAATAGATTGTCCCTCTTATTTCAGCTCTTCATTGATGTATTAGTACGTAGTGTGATGTTGAAGTATCCTGTTTGAAGTTGCAAAGAGTTTTAAAAATCCGTTTCAGCCTGAATGTCTCATAAGCCGTTTTCACACATGCACTCCTGAAAGTATCTAGATGATTTCAGGAGGTCTGCTCCAGAGTTTCTCCTGACCTGGCTGCTCCTCACAGCCGGAGACTATCCCTGTGGTACATATTTAGATTTTACAAAGATAAAAAAAACAAGTACTTTGTTTGAAATAAGGTCCCAAAGGGCCTGAGACGGCATCACAAATAAGTTGTGGATCATAAAACTGGTCTTAGCCACCAACAAGTCCCACCATTGTTTAAAGTTTAAGGACGCTGTCATGAGACAGAGTGGCGACATGTCGATAAATCCTGTACTGCATAATATTCAAGAAGTATCTGTGTAGAGGCAGAGATGGCAGGCAAGGTTGCTTCTTTTAAAGTGTCTGTCAAGTCTCCGAAATACTCTGTTCAGCGGGCTGCACGGTGGTGCAGTGGTTAGCATGTTGCCTCACAGCGAGGAGGTTACTTGTTCAAATCCCCGTCTCTCTGTGTGGAGTTTGCATGTTCTCTCGGTGCATGCTTGGGGTACTCCGGCTTCCTCCCACAGTCCGAAGACATGCTCGTTAGGTTAAAGGTGACTCTAAATTACCCGTAGGTGTGAATGTGAGTGTGGCTGGTTGTCTGTATCTGTAGGTGTTTTCGGACCAAACAGTTCTGGGGACTTTTTGAAGATGGACTATCCACTAGGGAGCTCCCCGAGAACTACACGCCATGGGAACTTTTTTTCTGTCTACATTAGCACCGCCATGGTACCTACTCTGAAGCAGGAGCTAAAAAGGTTCCTCTAAACGGGGTTCTAGGATCTATAATAGTTCATATTTCCTGCCGTGCAGATTTAATAAAAACGGAGGAGGGTTCCGACAGTTCCTAGAAGTACGAAAAAGTTCCTGCGGTCCAAAAACACCTTATAAGTCAGCGCTGTGATTGACTGGCTGTTATTTGGGGGTTGTTTCTGCTGTAATAAATCAGAGGTCAGACAATAGCAACAGAACACAAATCAAAGTTTCTATGTTAACAAACTTGTTTATATTCTTCTAGAAGGTACAGCCTAAATTCTTTTCCATTTGGGTACATCTCTAAAGCCTAGAAAGATGACATTACCTTGACTTGTAAATGTCAGACAGACATTTCAGCCTCAGCAAACCTTGTTTCCTTCTCAGCTCACAACAGACACTCGGCTCTATCCAAATATAACTCTGCTGCTACGAGATGTCTTACACATGTATGGTTACAGCTACTCAGATCTAAAATAGTTACTCTGAGATGGTGGTACATTCACAAAGTTTCCAAGATGAATGAATTCATGAAAATTGGTACTAACACTGGCAAACAGTCCAGGGTGTAACCCCGCTTCCGCCCAGTGACAGCTGGGATCGGCTCCAGTCCCTGAATGGGAGAAGCGGTAAAGATAATGGATGGATGGATTCCATTCAGCTAGTCGGGAGTTTGCAGTTTGGACCTCAGACGGTACAAAACATGTGACAGAACGAAGAGATGAAACTAATTGATTTTTAGACTTTTTTTCCCAGGCACACTGAAAACGACTCCACGACCCACTTTGAGAACCACTGAGGTTCCTTAACTTTTGAGCTTACGCCCCCCAAAAATAAGGTTGCCAGACAGGCTAGAAGCAAGAACAAGTGATTTCCATGTATAGACTTTAGCACTGAGTGGACAAACAAAACATATCTTTATGTGTAAAGAGCTGCAGACACCTACAAGAATTATTTTTAGTTATAGAGAAGACCCCCCTCTTGGTGGCCGGCGGGAGGTCCAGTCCCTCGATCTCTAGACCACAGGACCTGTTATAATAGGTTTTAAAAATAATGTAATTTCCTTTAAGTGTGTTCAGCTTCATCAATCTGCTGCTCATGTTTGAAGCTTCAAACACACGGCTCGTTCTCCTTCGTTTCTAAAGCGTCATTTCTGTCCAAGTTTTATTTTTCTAATGAAGACAGCTTTAAAGGCGACACATCTCCAGCTCCACCAGCAGATTCCAAATTTCACTTTTTCTTTCTCCTGCCAACTGAAAGAAGACAATCTGCCAAGACCGTCTCTGAATTTGTTTTTTTTTTCAGCCAAAATAGCAAAAAATCTGTCACATCAGGAGCTGGCTGCATTAAGAGACGAGCGGAGTTTTCATTAAAGCGTACTCACTTGTAACAACAGACACACTTCCTTCGAGTGCTTCAGAGAGAGCTGAGGTTTGGTGCGAGAATCTTCAGACTCACGTCAAGGGAAGTGTTTGATTGTTTCTGGTCGTCTGAGGCGTTTATTAAAAAAACAAACAGACATCGCCGCGAGCCGTCTACAGGGCCGTAACCTCTCAAGAAAAACCGACGAGCGAAAAAGAGGAGACAGAAGGACGAGGAATGTTAATGAAATCAAAGACGGGGTAAAGGAGGACAGAACATGGGATGAAAGGAAAAAGATGAGTCAGAGAGGAGAAGAAAGGGAAGGATGAGCGCAGGATTTAGGGGATAAATCATAAAACACGACAGAAAAAGGGATGAGAGGGAGGTGGGGAAGTGTCGGATTTATAGCGGAGGATGAAGAGAGAAGGAGGTGAGGGGACAGGAGAGGAGGAGGGATGGAGGGAGGAGATGACAGAGGAGATGAATGAGGACACTGAGAGGTGGTGAGGAGGGACAGGTAGCAGATGGCAGGACGGATGAAAGGGAGAGAGTTGAAGGATGACAGGATCTAAGAGAGAGGACGAGTAAAGCTGGAAATCGAGCAGGAGGAAGGATGGATGGAGGGATTGTTGGAGGGACGATCCGAGGGATTATATGTTGGACAGAGAAGCTTTAGGAAGAATGGATGGGTTTGAAAGAGATGGTGAAGAATAAGAATGAACTCTTTAGACCTCAGGATCGTTGTCATTTTTTAAATTCTTTATCGTGTTTCGAAACACTGGAAGTCTTTGTGTTGAACATACGTCTACTTATTGACCAGGACGGAAATCTACCAGAAGTTTGCGTCATTTAAAATTTAAAAATCTCCTGATCAATCTCAACCTGCTGTCTGTGAATACCATACACTGTAAATATGAACGGAGGAAGCCTGAGTGACGTCAGCCATCTGTTCCTGCAGGGGGCGCTGGAGGCTCATCAGCAGCAGCCGCCATGCTGGAAATGCTGTCTCAGCCTAACTTTCAGTCAACCTAACGACAGGCTGAGAGCTGGAGCTGAGGCGGGTTTTAAGTCTCTTGACAAACAGCTACAAAGCGCCCACCTGTCAATCATGTCAGCTACCCGCCTAACTATGGATAACAGGTATCGTTTTCTAAATATAAACAGAGCCGAAAAAATCCACCCCCCGTACAGTGTGTGCCAGTGATGACAATAACTAATCTGACCTTTTTCGTTTTTGTAGCAGGCTGTAAACATGTTCATTTATGCTGTAAAAAAAGCTTCTTTGTCAGTCATGTGTATGTGACATCCGGTGTTCCTGCAGCCGGCCTCTAGTGGACACTCAGCGAACTGCAGGATTTTACACTTCCACATTAGCTTAATTTTTCAAGACCGGAGGTCGCCGCTTGGTGAATTCCTGTCTGACACAAGTGACTTTAGGTACTGTCTCTTTAAGCCTCCTCTCTCGACCAAGCAGATATAGAATACATCTTCAGACAGACGGACGGACGGACGGACAGGCGGGCAGGTGGGCAGGAATAATGATATTGTAAAGACAAACCTTATGAGCACATTTTAAAGAAAGTTTAAATCATTGAAGTCTAAAAAAGAAAGTCCGGTGTTGAAAAATGAAGCTGATGCAGAGGTGCAAAATCCTTCAGTTCCTCGAGCTTTCAGGATATTTTTGATTTGCTATTGTCGGACATTTTTGACTCTTATCCTGTGTAAAAACCTTCTACATTAAGTATCAAATGCTGGAGTTAGGATTTGCAAAGTACTAGTGATAGAAGTTTCTTTCTTTCTGTTTTTGAAATTTTGAGACGCTAATTTGTGTGAAGTCGTCCTGTTAATAGCAGGAACACTGTCGAGTTTTCCTGGGGTTTTAGGAGTTAAAGGAAAAAAGAGAAGCGGGATTAGAATTGAAAAGGATGAGCGCAGCGGCTGAAGGGGAAAGTGAAATCAGTCACGGTGAAGTGAAACCAAAGGCTGAGGAGAGAAAAGGATGGATGGATGGATGAAGAGGAAAAGAGGGGGGGATTAGAGAAGCTCCCCCAGGATCTTAGGTAGCGCTGGGGTTGAGATATTTTCAGTTCAGCTGGCGGTCTCGTCTCCCCAAAAGCCGAATGCCTTTTGGTTCTAAATTTAGAGCGTTACACAACACAACATTGCATCATCTGCCAACAGAGTTTCTTTTGCCAGAATGTGTTCTCATTTTGTCCGGCTGCCTTCTGCCAGGCTGAGGATGTAAATGACAAGTTAGTTTGTAATTAACTTGCCTGTTAAGTGTTACTGCGAGGCTAAACGAGACCAAGAGCTGTTAACATGTGCTCTAAATCCTTCTTTCTGTTTGGGTTTTGTGTTGGAGTCATTTTAAGTTGATGTTCAGGTGAGATGCTGTGAGGACATTAACTACTTTACTTCAAAAAGCACTTTTAACTCCCTCGAAACAATGAAAAACCAAGCGGTAAAACTTGGCATTGAAAAATTTCAAGGCGATGCCGAAGTGCAAAATCCTGCAGTTCATCAAGTGTCCACTAGAGGCTGGCTCCGAGAGCACCAGAAGTCACATACACACCCATTCAAAAAGAGCCAGCAGAGATTAACAAGTTTACAGCCTGGTTCAAAAAACCAAATAGGTAGTTATTGTCCTCATGGGCACACACCGGGAGCAGACCGGACTCGAGTACACATGACGTGTGCCCGAGACCACCTCTTCAAGCAAACTCGGGCACGGTACCCGAGTACAGTACGTTTATGTTCACACTGATCAAATGAACCGGACTTATTAACATTTTCAAGTTCTATAGTCTTATTAACTCTTATATTAACATGTGTAAGTCTCACTTGAACCTAAATACCGGGTGTCAGCTTCAGAAGACGAGTGATCCAGATTTGTTTTACGAGTCACTTCAGTCAACATGATTTTTGTTCAACTCTTGTTTTCTTGTAGGAAACAAACAAAAACAGAAATCATCTGTGTATTGATTATCACAACATCATCCAAAGCCTCCTCTGGCTCCAACAGACTCTTCACTAATCATGAGGATACTGCTCGTGTTCAGCGCGTGAACTCAGCAGTGTGTTAACAATCTGTTTTCCAGTTTGCACGTTGAATCCCTCCCCGACTCCCGCTGTCAGCTCGACAACCTTACACCTCCGTCAGCCGCGGAGAAAAACCTGCTAACAATCCTCCCCCATGTAGCATCAAAGCTGCAGGTCTGCAGCCGCAGCCGAGTCAGGCTCCTCAGGTCGGGTGTTTTTCAGGGTTGAACCTGTTTGGGGACTAATTAGGATTCCAATTAAGATCCCCTCTTTGCCCCCCATTTCACCTTTTTCTTCAAAGCTGCAGCAGCACAGTCCTTGAACGCAGCACAACAGATGAGGTTTTTCTTCCCCAGGTTACCCCCCCTGAACAACAAGTGTTCGTTAATATTCACCTCCTCCTCTAATTCGTCCTCCGCCCTCTCAGCTGTAATATACCTTTTCCTTCATTTCTCTTCAGTCAGATGTCAAACATGCAGACATTCACCCAGAAATACTTTAGGCATCCAAAACGTAGCAAACGAAGCGGCTTCACTTCCACAGTGAAGATGTTTCTGCTGACCGTGCAGTTTTCCTGCAGGTTTGATAAAGTGTTGCTGCTGCATTAACAACCAGAAACAGTGTGGTGCTTTGTTGCAGCTGTTTGGTTCCTCTCTGCGACAGGACTCCACGCTGTGGTCTCACTGAAATGAATGAGAACGTCTCCACGGCGCTTCTGTTGGCGTGAAAACTCACTAAATCACAAACTGTTTTTGTATCCCTGCAGCAGTCAGCCTGCAGGGTCTCAATCTTTAGCTAATGTTTACCTGATTGCTGTTTTGGCACTCAGTCATTGATATCAAAGGAGAATTCAGGGTTGTAGTTTTTAATACGGGTCCTAAAGGGGCCAATGTCATCAAATGAACAAAGTGCTCCTCACAGCTGAACGCCTCAGATTGTTTTTGAAACTTCAACAATTATCTTGAAAATCTTTTCAGAAACAGACAACTACATCATCACATGTATTAACACCACAGAGAGACACTGCTGAGAATCACCCAGAACTTCCACCAGACACGTGTTCATAGCGTGTCCGCTCCTCTGGTTTGACTGATGAGGCCGTTTCACCCTGAAATGTCACTGTGCAGCCACTACATTTTGTTTCACTGCTGCACGTCTAGAGATTCTAAAACATTTGGTACCTATCCGTCATTTAGACCCCAAAAATGTGTAAAAACAATCATGGAGCTCGCAGGTTTGGAAAGAGCAAATCAACCCTGACACATGTTCTTCCTCTGATTGTGTTGTGTTCGTCTCTCCTGTAAAATCAGAGATTATGTGGCGGACATTGTTCCACAGATTTCATTCTCATTTTGTCAGGGAGCTTTAATTTGACGGTTTCATAACGAGAACATGTGAGGGCTTGTTGAAGGGACAGTGTGTGGTCATCAGAAAGCCAACACAGAGCCACGTCGAGTTTTTTAAACCATCAGAGTTTTTTAAACCATCAGAATGATACAACATGTAGATCTACGACATGTTTTACACAATGCATCATCGTTCACTTTGCTTGGGGGGTTTGTCTTCCTTCTCTCTTCATGCAAACACTTCTCTTTATAGACAGGAGGAAAAGGGCAAGATGGAGGGAGGAGACGGGGGAGGAAGAGGGGGAGACAGGGGGTCCTGCGGGACTTAAGGGGAGGAAGAGAGGGAGGAAAAGACGGGCGAGGTTGTGGGACGAATGCAGATCTGGAGAGAAAGAGAAAGACGGAGATAAAGAGAAGCATCATTGACGGGAGGAGGGAGACTTTGAGAGTGAATTAGAGACAAAAGAGAGTTTTTTAAGAAAGCCGAGAAAAAAGCTGAAAACAGATTAGACTTCTGCGAGGCAGGAAGTGGAAGTGAAAGATGGAGAGAGAGAGAGAGTTTGATAAAGTACGGCGAAGATGGAGCCAGACAGGTGGGGAAAAACTACCAGAGGGCAACGGGAGAGATGGAGAGGAGTTAGAGAGGGGGAGATAAATGGCTGAAGTAATGGAGGAATATTGCAGGGATGAATGAGGGGAGGGTGGAAGTGAAGTGGAGGGAGAGGAGCGAGCAATCCAAGCAGATATACGAGCGAGGATTAGAGCGAGATGAAGTGGCTGATGGCTGATATTTAAGTTGACAGAGGAGATAAAAAAAGAAAGTAAAAATGGATAGAGTGAGGGATGACAGAGAAGAGGCAGGAGGCGGAGACATGTGGAGTGGTGAGATAAGTGTGTGTCACTTTAAGAATACGCCTCTGTTACACTCAACGTCTCAGATAGTCTGAATATATGTCTCCTGATGGATGAGAATGTAGTGTTGTTGTTTGTTATTGATGTTACCGTGGAGACGGCTCAATGTGTGCAGCTTTAAGGTCAAATCAAAATGTGCCCACTCAGCAAATCATTAATCTAGTCATACATCACAAAGCATGTCATCGTATCGTGTCATATTATGTCATCGTGTTGCCGTGTCATGTCATCATTTTGATTCCTATCATGTCGTGTCGATCCATCTTATTGAATCGAAATGTGTTGTCAGCATATTACATCTCATCGTACCGTGTCATCATCTCGTATCGTGTCATGTCATCATCTCGTATCGTGTCGTGTCATCATCTCGTATCGTGTCGTGTCATCATCTCATATCGTGTCATGTCATCATCTCGTGTCGTGTCGTGTCATCATCTCATATCGTGTCATGTCATCATCTCGTGTCGTGTCACGTCATCATCTCGTATCGTGTCGTGTCATCATCTCGTATCGTGTCTTGTCATCATCTCGTATCGTGTCACGTCATCATCTCGTATTGTGTCGTGTCATCATCTCGTATCGTGTCGCGTCATCATCTCGTATCGTGTCGTGTCATCATCTCGTATCGTGTCATGTCATCATCTCGTATTGTGTCGTGTCATCATCTCGTATCGTGTCGCGTCATCATCTCGTATCGTGTCGTGTCATCATCTCGTATCGTGTCGTGTCATCATCTCGTATTGTGTCGTGTCATCATCTCGTGTCGTGTCACGTCATCATCTCGTGTCGTGTCACGTCATCATCTCGTATCGTGTCACGTCATCATCTCGTGTCGTGTCGTGTCATCATCTCGTATCGTGTCGTGTCATCATCTCGTATCGTGTCACGTCATCATCTCGTGTCGTGTCGTGTCATCATCTCGTATCGTGTCACGTCATCATCTCGTATCGTGTCACGTCATCATCTCGTGTCGTGTCACGTCATCATCTCGTATTGTGTCACGTCATCATCTCGTATCATGTCACGTCATCATCTCGTATCGTGTCGTGTCATCATCTCTTATCGTGTCACGTCATCATCTCATATCGTGTCACGTCATCATCTCGTATCGTGTCACGTCATCATCTCGTATCGTGTTGTGTCATCATCTCGTGTCGTGTCACGTCATCATCTCGTGTCGTGTCACGTCATCATCTCGTATCGTGTCACGTCATCATCTCGTATCGTGTTGTGTCATCATCTCGTGTCGTGTCACGTCATCATCTCGTGTCGTGTCACGTCATCATCTCGTATCGTGTCACGTCATCATCTCGTATCGTGTCATGTCATCATCTCGTGTCGTGTCATGTCATCATCTCGTGTCGTGTCGTGTCATCATCTCGTATCGTGTCACGTCATCATCTCGTATCGTGTCACGTCATCATCTCGTGTCGTGTCATGTCATCATCTCGTGTCGTGTCATGTCATCATCTCGTGTCGTGTCATGTCATCATCTCGTATCGTGTCATGTCATCATCTCGTGTCGTGTCATGTCATCATCTCGTGTCGTGTCACGTCATCATCTCGTGTCGTGTCATGTCATCATCTCGTGTCGTGTCATGTCATCATCTCGTATCGTGTCATGTCATCATCTCGTGTCGTGTCATGTCATCATCTCGTGTCGTGTCACGTCATCATCTCGTGTCGTGTCACGTCATCATCTCGTGTCGTGTCATGTCATCATCTCGTGTTGTGTGACGTCATCATCTCATATCGTGTCATGTCATCATCTCGTGTCGTGTCATGTCATCATCTCGTGTCGTGTCGCGTCATCATCTCGTGTCGTGTCATGTCATCATCTCGTGTCGTATCGTGTCGACACACCTTGTGAAAATCACAACAATAGAAAAAACATTTAAATGCATTAAAACAACAGTTCTCACACTGTTTGGTTGCTGCCTTGTGCCTTGTTTTGTTGGTGCTTTAGGATGTAGTTTTATTATCTGTACTATTAATCTGAGTCGATTCTCATGTGATCCTTTCCTGACAGACAAAGTTTGCACGTGACCCCCTGAGGACTTGTTGACCCTCCGTGTAGAGAAAAAGATCTGTCCAAATAAATACTTTCATTTTCCCAAATGCACCCTGAGTCACTGAGCCAGAAACGTTTGGAGGTTTCACCGAGCACCTGAGGAGCCTAATGTGAGCGTTTATGGGAACCCTTGACCCTGATTGTTGTTGAAGCTGCACGACGTTGATGTGAGAGCACAGGCGTGCAAGTAAAGAGAGGAGAGGGAGCGCTACGGAGATGATGAGGAGGCTGTGAGAGGTGTGAGGGAAGAGAGAGAATGTGGTGTAGACGTGAAGGAGGAGAGGGTGTTTAAGCTGGAGGGAAACATTAGAAAGAACAAGAGAGGTTCAGAGAGATGGGGAGAGAGAGAGAGAGAGAGAGAGAGAGCCACCCACATACAATCAAAAGCAGAGAACATTTGGCTCTTAGGTTTTGCTGGCAGCACTTTCTGCTTAGTTCTCTGTTTCCTGCTGATGTTCAACATATAAACGTAATGTCTGTTGCTGATACATTCATTAAAGCAAAGCAGGACTAATGACTTAATTATAATCTCTGTGGGTCTGTCGCGCTCTACCTTTAGCTCCGTCGAAAATAGACTCCAGCGTATTTGAAACAGAGCGTGGTGGCGCTGGTGGCACGCTCCGAAGATGGACCGTGGCACTCGCTGTGGAAAAACAATGATTGACTAGGGTGGCAGTGAAGCATGTGGCAACTGAGGGTTAGCTTTAATTAATGTCTGTAAAGTAAAATCTGGGTAAACGTGCAGCTAACAGTCCCCTCTTGGACCCCGTCTCTAAACTCAGACTCCAGTTTTACTTCTAAGGTTGCTCGTCGGATTGTTAACAAAGGCAACATACGGAACAGGAAGTTTTGGTCTGAAGTCGTTTCATGCCAAATTGGTGTTGACACTGAAATCCCTGAAAAGCTGTCCGCCGGTCCCAGAGGGTTTGTCGTTGTCAGATGATATCCGATTGAAATGTTCCCCTTTCATTGACTTTTGTTTTAAAAAACGCCTCGGTGAAATGTATCTTACATACTTACAAAAGCATCACTAAAGAAAAGAGGAAAATGTGGAAGACATAAACAAAGGTGATGCTATTAATAAGAATAGTGTTGGTGCTGTGTTTCCTGCTGTGAGGCTGGAAACTGGTCCTGGGTTTCAGTTTGGGCTTAAAGAACAGAGTCAGAGGATCTGAGGGGAGTTTGGCAGGAAGTCAGAGCAGCAAGCAGGTCATTAATACACTCACACACGAGTCCATCAGAGGCTTTTAACAGCTGCTAGAAGTATCATAAAATCTCTGATGATTTAATGCTACATATACAGCCACTTTAAACAGCCGCAATTTGTTTTCTATACCTGAACGCTGCATGATTGCTACTGGGCCAAGTGTGTAGATGGTTCCCACTTCAGACCAATCCAGTATCCATGTTTGCAATCGAAATTGAAAGGCCATTTCTACCGATTTTAGCTCAGAAAACAAAAAACTTCAAAGCCAGTTTTAAGCCAATGCGAAGCTTGATCCCACCTTTACAAGGTAAACACATGTGGCCCCATCTTTGACGCGTTGGAGATGTGTGCAATTAGTCGAAGTTATGACTTCGTCTGCTCTTCCTGCTCTACTGCCTGGATGTAAACCAGCGCAGTGGATGGATGGCATCTCCTAGGAGCAGTATGGTTTGGCAGTACTTTGTCAGGTAAAACTGGCATATATTCCCTCGATCGGAGCAATGACTAACCACGTTCAGCACATGCATGAGGATATTAATCTGCAAGGTAGACCGAAGGCTGGTGATGCTAGCACTGCTTACGTGAGCCACTCTGGTCAGATGCTGTGATCCTGTCAGTGAATGTAGATCTGACATCTTGATCTCGGTCTTGACATAAAACACAACTCATCACAACGATGACTGAAGAAGATTAATATTGATTTATAACCTTTAGACTAGTCAACAAGTCTGAATATGCATGAGGGAAATTAGTCCCAATATGAGCATCCCTATAGGGAGGAACCATTCATGGACTGATCCAGCTAGATGGGTTTGGGAAAGAGAGATCAGGGTTGGTACCACTTAAACTTTTGGTTTTGGTAGCCCGATGGCAACCTCTTCTCAGCTTGGCAGTTTGAACATCAACTGGGCCATGACGAGCACGTCAATTATTTTTCCAACTCAGTGATGGTGGTCGCTTCGCTGTCAGCTTAGCGTTTTTCAGGTTTCTAGTCCCAGCATTCCCACATATCGATGGAAGTTGTTTTTCAAGCTGACCCTTTCTCACCCTTTCATGTCACCTCACTGGGAGAGTTGAATCGCTTTTTGAAGTTTCCGTTCAGCAGCCTGTATTGCCGTTATTGTTGGAGTGTGTTTGTGTGAAACACTCCTGGCAGGTACACTCCTGGCAGGTGGCTGCATCAATCCTCTTTCTTATTCTCCTGCACTTACTCCTCCTCTTCAGAAAACCTGCGATTGTCGGCACACTGTTATCAGCATGTCCTTGGATCTGCACTTTGATTACTTCTGTATGAAGTGCATCGTGTGTATGCTGGTGCACACATCATGCCATGGGATGCTCATTTTAGCCGACAAACCCTGCAACACATCCATTTGCAAGCTGCATATTTTGTCCGGGGAAGTAGGATTCTGATGAGGAAATTTGCAAACAAGGGAGAATCTCGGCATGATAATTGGGTTTTGATGCTCTACGCTGACTGTTAACAACCACAACTGTTTAAAAATGCAAGAGGAAGAGGGAAACAGCAATTGAAGACAAAAGATCAGAATCAGAGGAAGTGAGTTCAAGATGGAGTGGGATATTGTTTTGCCAAGAGTCAGAAAAACAGAGCAGAAAATGTGGAAGATAGAGAGTAAAAAATGAGGATGCCCAAGCTAGACAACATTCTCTGAATAAAGAGAAAAATGTGGAGCTGTTACAAATAGAAACCTGCAGGCGGGGGAGAAGATGTGAGGGGAGATGGGGTGAGGTAAAAAAGAAAGGGTTGCGGCTCCAGGAGGGAAATGAAGGTACGGGTGGCAAAGAAATAGCACAGACA
Organism: Tautogolabrus adspersus; assembly: GCA_020745685.1. NCBI lineage: Eukaryota > Metazoa > Chordata > Actinopteri > Labriformes > Labridae > Tautogolabrus > Tautogolabrus adspersus. The sequence continues at coordinate 19,064,347 of CM036556.1, read as the reverse complement.
GGAAATTACTCATGAGAAAGAGAACGCGTTGTTGTGAAAATTCTGGAGAGCGGCTGAGTCTGGTAAAATAAACTTGTTGAAAAAAGAAAGATGGTGAAGAAGAAAAGGGAGAGCGATTGAGGGAGATAGCAGGGAGTTTATCTGCATTGCTGTACCACAGTCAGCGGAGCATTGTGAAGCCGTCAGCATAAATTCTCCCTCACTATGCAGATCTTAAACGGATCTGCATTCCAGTAACCGCACATCTTCCACTGCAGGATTAATCTAGCTCACATGATTTAATCTCAACCACATCATTTAGCCGTCAACAAACCCTTCATCAACGAATCCGGCAGGTGAAAGCTAATCTTTGTCACTGTGTTTACTCTATCTGTGTATTTTGTCCACACTATTGGGGAATATTTGTCCAGAAAAGTTCACAATTATAATCCAAAGATTATTTTTCAGTGAGGAAATATGATGGAAAAAGGAAGATGGGAAACAAGCTGACACCATCAACAAAGCTCTCAAAGGTTAAGTGACAATATCATGTGGAGGAAATGAGGAACGACACCTCCAATTGTTTATTTTGACCCCAGAATATAATTGAGAAACCCAGAGGTCAGCCTCAGCCGAGGACTAACACTTCTTTATTTCAGCTCGTGTAACAGAAAGCACATAAAACCAACCACCGCTTCTCTGCTGCACTCTCAGCAGATATATTAAAGTTTCCTTCAATTGGCTCCAACTCAATTGGCAAAGGGGCAATACGAGCTCTGCAGAGTCTAAGGAGGGTTACCAAAGTGTCAGTTTGGTTTCATCATCCAGTTGTAAACAGGAAGTGGTGGTTTTTGTTTTCCAGAATGGTGCAAGAGAACATTCTTCTTTTGGATATTTATTTCTACATGTACATGTGTTGTTCAACATACATTTACAGCTTCACATGCCGTCCCTTTAGATTTAACGGCACAGTCAACACCAGGTTAAGTTCTCTGAGAAACAGAATCAGCCTCCTTTTAGTTCAGTTAGGCTCAGCTCTCTTCAGCTGACTGCTGTCCTGTTGTGGTCACTAAAGGTCACCCTGGACGTGAACTCATTTACTGCAAATAAATGCGCTAAATTAAAATGGAAAACTGCAGCTCATTACAAAAAAGGTCAGACACGTACAAAACACCAGGGTCATCGTGTTTCCTCTTGCCTCGTCCTCTGTGGATAATCGAGTTTAATCAGCCTCATTATTACTGGAATAAATTACTCAAAGTGCACAGGGTAGAAGTACTCACACTGTCAGGTTTTGGGACTGTCAGTGGAGCAGTAACCCTGTGTAACATTTGTACTTCAAAGCACCATGAAAACTGAATCATCCAGTCAGTATTTTCCGTCCACTTGACAACGCTGGCGTCTGCAGGCATCAATTTATCTGTCAGTTGTTGATAAAGGGTCCACTGACAGCAGATACGTCTTCTTTCTTTTCTCACAAACACAAGACTTTGAACAGAAATGACAATGTCAGTGGAGCAAAAGATTTGCATCAATCTCAGACCAACAAACGTATGCTTTCTGACCACACGGGCCTGCAGAGACAACCTGACAGACTGCTTTTATGGGATTTCTTTCACAGCAGGCCTCAGAGGCTCCTCGGTCAGATGTCAGACTCAGGACCTGTTTCTTTCCGGCATGTGAATTGTCAATCTTCTTCACCGGAGAACTGTGTTTTAACCTGACGGGAAGAGGAGCCACAGTTTGTGTTTAGCTGCCGTGTGTTTGCAAGGATTTGAAAAGGTCTCGGGTCTTGACTGGGACTTCGCTTCGCTTGAGCCGAGGCCGTGAGTCAGCGCTGAAGATTTATTTTTCTTTTCAGCTTCATTAAAGCTCTTTGACTGCAGCAAAGTGGCAGGAAACTCACCTCGCTCTTTGGAAGAAATTGAGTGTGACTTGTGAATATATCTCTATGACTCAAGTATTTAGGTGAGAGATTAGTAGCAGAAATAAACAGAGATATCATAAATACAGTTAAGATTGATTGGGTTCTTGGTTCATTATCTTGGTTTCTGCTAAACCTAAAATTGAGAAGTCACGTTGGGCTTTTATTTGACCATTTGTGATATCTCATTGAACAAATGATTATGCTCATCTATGCTCATCTCTTGGTTTGTGTTTACCAAGACACGTTTTCCATTGACTATTTCTTAAATACAATATAAAAATGTAATACACAGACTAGTCAGACCTGGATACTTAATTGTTCTAGCAAACCAGATGCAAAAGTCAAGCTGAATTTGTGCTAAATATCCTGAGCCTTTTTGTCTTTGCATTCATCTTCGTCCTTGTGTGTTTGTACAACGTTGCTTGCAATGAGCATCTGTGCAGATTGTGTTCTTCATTTCAATTTTTTATCGACTACATATTCTACAATTCACTTAGCAGACACTTTTATCCAAAGAGACGTACATCAGAGAGTAAGAACAACACAAGCAAGTCAAACACACATGGATTTGGGAGAGCAATGCTTGTGTCTTACAATGAATCCCTGCAGGCGCTTACAAACTCTAGAGGATTTAAAAAATGGTCCTGTCCACACAAAGATTCATAGACAAGAAAAACAACAACACTCGACCAAAATCAGATCTGTCAGACGATTCATCTTCCTCCTGTTGTTCACAGTTTGGAGTAATAAAATCATCAAGAGTGTGTGACGCTCCATCACTGGTGTTATGCACTGTATACTTCATCATGACTTCAACACTAAATGTATGTTTTCAAAGCCTGGTCTCGGCTGTTTTATGAATCTAGTTCAGCTCTAATGGGATGGTGATGAATGATGTCAGCTGTGTTTTGAAGGGTTGCCTAATGAAATATATCCAACACTGCTTTAAGTTTTGACTTGATTTTATAACAGACTGCTCCTAAAGAGGAGAAGAGAGGAAGTGCAGACAAACAGCTATAGGTCCGAACGGACACAGGAAGTGACCAGAGGCTGAGTACAACATCAACCGCTTTTCTTGAGAGTTCTAATCAGCATTAAAACCATCCTAAAATCGCCACTATCAAGCAAAACCATCTTCATCAATATCGTCATAAAATTATTATGAAGCGAGTAGGTGATCATGAAAGAGCTGGGTCTTTGGGACTAATGACTTTGAGACAGGAATGTTTTCTATGTCCATACTAATCATTGTTGAGTATCTTCTTCTCCTCATTGGACCGGCAGTAGTATTTACTCACCTTTAAAAGTGTTGACTACTCTGATATTCACACCAGCAGCTTCAGTAATAAGCCCTTCCTCACTGGCAGACAATGTGCAGACAGTGATCTGTATCTTTTTCCTCGTTTTGATGGTTCCCTACTTCTGAACGCCGCGTAAGAAACTGAAAAACAAGCAAAAAACAATAAATCTGTCTGCAACATTCATAAATGTGGGGTTAATTATGGTGCAATAAGTCACAACTTTCCCAAATACAACTAACTGTGAGAACAACTTGAGAGTGTGCACGTTCTCCTGGAGGCAGTGGTTCATGGGGATTACATGTATTAACACGACTCAAGCTCCTAGTTCTGCCGGATGAGGCTTATCCTGGTCTATGAGCTAAATGTATGGAGAGTCTCTAATCTGCTGTGCTCCGACTGTCCGCCCGTCCATCACTGTCTCTCACTGTGTCAGTTCACATTCAGGTTTATGTCTGCTTAAGTGATCCCCGTACTTCTGATGTCTGTTGCTTTTCTGCAAGGCTTCAAGTGTCAGACAGAGTTAGGTGAACTAGATGTTTGTTACCGTCTTTAGTCGAGAGACGTTTGCTATTTCAGGTCTTTTACTGTTTTAATGTGCCTACAGTCTATTGGCCTTTATTCCCACATGCACAAAGGGATGCACATTTCCTTTGTTGAGCTAAATGACATAAAATGTATGCATATTTAAGGACTGTTCACTCCAAATAACCTGGCTGACCTGCCAACCTTGTGCACGTAGGCATTATTTTTCTGGTACGTCAATCTTTCGTGTCCATGGTCATTCTCTCTATTGTAAAACCCAATATCTCAGGAACCCCTGAAGAGAATTTCTTCAGAGTTGGCACACACATCCACCTGTATTTAAGGATGAAAAAGTTCCATTTTGGTAGACATAGGTCACTGCAAACATAAGTAGTATCCATTCTTGTAAGGGTAAGGGTTTTCTGCAGAGATACAGAGCAAGAGACAGAGCAGTCTATGGGAGTTCGTCCCTCCTGTTAATGATTCTAGTGCGAATATATCAACTTGAATGTACCATCTGTTGGCCTTTGCCATTTTTTGTGTCAGAGCAGTGTTCACTTTTAGATATTTTCAGTGTACAAATGAGGCTTCTCTTCTTTTGTTGGAAACACTGATGGAGGCATCAAACGCCAAGATGGTTATTCAAGATTCTCTGTGATTGAACATCTCTGCTGCTAGGATTCCTACAAGAAAAATACTTTTTAGCACGTGTCCTTTCAAAAACAATGACGCTGTATTTTTTGGATAATCCACAGAAGAAAGTGTAAGCCTTTTTCAAGAGGAACTATTTGCCACGCTTAGTAAAAATGAAGACGTAATTTGAGCTTTATTATCTTGATTTACAGGGCGAGTTTCTTTGGCGACTAGCTTCTTTCGTTGTGTTTTATTGGATCTCTCTCTTTATGTTGTGTGAGTTTTTTCTTCCTCCACTACTTTTGCTTGTACAGAACTGTTGACTTTCCTCTTCCTGGTCTGCTGTAGTAACACTCCTTCTGTCTTTGTTTCTTCCAGACGGGCAAGATGAATCCCATGACACAGTTGTACTACAAGAAGGTGAGTCAAACACACACATGGATTTGGGAGAGCAATGCTTGTGTCTTACAATGAATCCCTGCAGGCGCTTACAAACTCTAGAGGATTTAAAAAATGGTCCTGTCCACACAAAGATTCATAGACAAGAAAAACAACGACACTCGACCAAAATCAGATCTGTCAGACGATTCATCTTCCTCCTGTTGTTCACAGTTTGGAGTAATAAAATCATCAAGAGTGTGTGACGCTCCATCACTGTTGTTATGCACTGTATACTTCATCATGACTTCAACACTAAATGTATGTTTTCAAAGCCGGGTCTCGGCTGTTTTTATGAATCTAGTTCAGCTCTAATGGGATGGTGATGAATGATGTCAGCTGTGTTTTGAAGGGTTGCCTAATGAAATATCATATCCAACACTGCTTTAAGTTTTGACTTGATTTTATAACAGACTGTAGATGTCACAGAGACATTTAACAGTTGATTTGTCTGATTTATAGCCTTTTACAGCCCTAAATCAAACAGTAAAAATCACATATTTACATCTTTCAGTGAGCTGGACCAATGACTCGAGGAGGGACAACAACATCACCCCGATTTCAAAACATTTCTGTCTGATTGCAAAAAGCTAAATGTTGGGTTAAAATTTAGCAAGATGCCGACCCAGGTGGATTAAAAATATGTATATATACCACCTAATCTGGGCTTGTTATACCTGTAAAAACTCCTAATAATCTGCTCTAGTTACCCTGAAGAAGAAGTTGCTAATAAAATACGTGGACATTTCTGCATGGTGGGCCTCTGCTGACTAACCTTTGGCCTAATATACCACATGTAATCAAAGTTTAATGATAACTTTTAACATGAGAAAAAAAAAGTTAAGTTAAGTTTCACCTTGAGGACACAACACAGTAAAATGGTCTTACCTTTTTGTGTTATTGTCTGTGTTGTGTTTCAGGCGACATACTCGCCATACCGCGATCGCATCCCTCTTCAGATCGTCCGAGCTGAGGTGGAGCTGTCTGCTGAGGAGAGAGCCTACCTGACCGCTGTGGAGAAAGGTAAACACACACCCACTGCCTGTCCATCCATCCATCCATCCACCCATCCATCCATCCATCCATCCATCCACCTGTCCGTCAATCCATCCATCCACCTGTCCGTCAATCCATCCATCTGTCTATCCATACTTCTGTCCATCCATCGTTCCATCTGTTTATCCATCCATCTGTCACTCCATCCATCCTTCCATCCATCCATCCATCCACCTGTCCGTCAATCCATCCATCTGTCCATTCGTCCGTCCATCCATCCGTCCATCCATCCATCTATCCATCCCCCCCTCCCTCCCAACCTGTTAATACTATTTTCATTCTGCTGATCCACTCACCTCTGAATGATGCTGAGTCCATGTTTCCTGATGGCTGAATGAGGGGAGCAGCTGCTCAGTCTCTCTGCTGTGGCCAACAGTTCACAGGTGTAATCACTGATACAGCTGACATGTGCTGCAGCAGACAGGTGTCCTGTCATTGTGCCCTCCAAAAGATGCTGAAATCCAAAACGTCCACTCAGCAGGAGAACCCATTCAGATCATACAGTCCCTGCTTAGTGAAGGCTCATAACTTCGAAGGCCAAGCTGGATGACCAAGCTTACGGTTTTTAATGATGTTATCTCAAATTAACAAGTGAATCTATTCTGTAATGTTAGAAG
>CM036556.1:19037874-19052874 GCA_020745685.1 Tautogolabrus adspersus | reverse complement strand
ACTGCTGCCTTGCTGGTTACAAATTGACCGTCAGTATTTCCAATAAGGCGACCATTGTCATTGGGCTTCAAAACTCCGCTTCAGAAGCCAATGGGTGATGCACGCTTTGTTACGAGACTCTTGGTGTTATGGTGGGCAGCTGTGGCTCAGAGGGAGAGCCGGTTGTCTCTCAACCGGAAGGTCGGGGGTTCAACATGTCGATGTGTCCTTGGGAAAGATACTTAAACTTAAATTGCTCCCACTGCTGAATCAGCGGCATGTGAATGTGTATGGATGGATTACTTAATTAATACTGATGGACACTACATAGCAGCCTCTACCATCAGTGTGGGAATGTTTAGGTGTGACCTGCGATGTGAAAAGCACTTTGAGTAGTCAGAAGACTAAAGAAAAACACCTTACAAGCTCAAGTCATGTGGAGCCTTTCCCGAATGTCATTCCTTACTCTCTCTCTCTCCCGGAGTACTTTGTGTTTTAGGTTTTTGTGTCTTTATTTTATAGATAGCGGATAGAGTCAGAAATCAGGGAGAGAGAGAGAGTGGGGAAAGACATGCGGGAAAGGAGCCACAGGTCGGATTCAAACCTGAAGGACTATAGCCTCACACTAAGCTACCGGCGCCCCACTCTCTCCCCAAGTTCTGACTCTATCCGCTGTCCTGTCTTGCTAATAAAGGCATAAAAAGACCAAAAATAAACCTTTACAAAAAACGAGCAAGGATTAAAATGCACATTTAGCAGTTTTAAGGAGTTTATGCTGTGCACTTTTTCTTGGCTTGGACGATTTGCCAGAAAAGCAGCAACTGAACCAAGAAGTGAAGGACTATATTTCCCAGAATGTTGATCTAGTCTTCTGAGTATTGTCCCAGCTGACTTTGTTTCAGTCCAGGTCTCGTTATCCTGGGTCAGTCTGTCCTATGGTCCACTTAGTCTCTGTCTCTAGAAAGGGAATACATTTCCAATCGTCTGTTTCAGCAGACCTCAGCTCTAAGGTCCAGCACAAAAAACAAACACAAACATGGCAGTGTTATTTTGTCTATGTGGGTCAGTCCTGGTGGGAGTGTTTTCTGAACAGGCCAGCAGCATGAAACAGGATTATTCACAAAGATGGAAAAATCTATCATATTTAAAAGAGAGATTTGTCCTGTGTGCTGGAGAATATTTACCTGTACGAGTGTGTGATGTTCTTGTGTGGTTAAATCAGAGTGTGATGTGAGCCCGTGGCAGCTGTTCTCACACTTCTTAGCACGCCAGGAAGAAAAAAAAAAAGAAGAGAGATCAAATGAGGAGAAAAGGTTTTGGCAGCAGAGCGAGAGAGACAGAGACAGAGAGAGAGAGAGAGAGAGAGAGAGAGAGAGAGAGAGAGAGAGAGAGGAGGAGGCAGGTAAAAAAAAAAACCTGAATATGGCAGGTCAGATGAGGAGAAAGAGATGATGAAGAAGAGAAAAAGTAAGAGTGGAGGAGAAATGGGAGACGGAGAGGTTGGAAAAAGAGGCGAAGATAGAAACAGACAAAGAGAAGATAAGATGAGAAGGGCCGAGAGAAGCCCGCCGCTTCGTTCTCCCTCGGAGAGATAAAAGAGCTCCACTCCTCCCTCGTCTTCCTCAAGCCCTCCTCTTCCTCACGTCTGCTCCTTCCTCTGATGTCTTGAAGTGCAGTGTGTGTGTGTGTGTGTGTGTGTCTGTGTGTGTTTGGGAGCCTTATGTTTCGTGAAACACAAGCTAATAAGGTAACACTTTATTTTAAGTCCGCCTATCCTGCATCCATGAGAAGATATAAACATTTTGTAGATTGTCTTTTTACACATGATGTTTTTCTCAACAACTACTGTATGACTCACACAAGTAAAGGCTTATGTATAAACCACTGACTGTATATAAAGCTCAACAGTGACCGCCAACTTCTGCGCTCTGGTTCTGGAAGTAAATGTCCCCGTTAAAATCCTCCTTTCACATTTCAGAAAATCCTTATATCAATAGATGCTTTTGCACCAAACAGTTCTGGGGACTTTTTGAAGAGGGACTATCCCCTGAGAGTTCCCTGAGAACTAAACACTATGGGGACTTTTTTTTCTGTCTGCATTCCCATCGCCATGGTACCTACTCTGAAGCAGGAGCTAAAAAGGTTCCTCTAAACGGGGTTCTAGGATCTAAAACAGTTCATGGTTCCTGCAGTGCAGAATCAACAGAAAAAGGTGTGTGTGTATGTGTGTGTGTGTGTGTGTGTGTGGGGGGGGGGTTCTAACAGTTTCTAGAACTATGACAAAGTTTCAGCGGTCCTAAAACAGCTGATATTTGTAATATTTGTAAAGCCAACCTGCTACCCAAATACTCGGGAGTAAAAAATAACAGTTGGACAACAGAGGAAAAGGCAAAGGAACAAGACTGCGGACATATTTATTTTCCGGCAGTGAAGAAACTATGCATCCCACAATCCATTGCGATTCCAACGAAACAAAACAGCACTTCTTCCAAAACGTACACGGACTTCCTTTCTACACTTATCTTCATGAAAGTGTTTATATTGTTCATTATAATGTTGTCATAAATTGAGGTTTGGGGATATAGAGTGTGTTGAACTTCACTGGTAGACAGCCCAAGTTCCCAGGGGGCAGTACACGTTTCCATGGTAACAGCGGGCTCCACCAATCAGACACGTCGCTGTGACACTCTAGGATTGTGGGTAGTGTAGTTCTTCCCACTCAGGTAACTCGTGGTAAGCCTTAATCTTGGATGGTTATAACATTATGGCTTATAATCAAATGCACTATGGAGAAAATTAATGGGATTTTTACTTCCGGAACAATTCTGTTGAGCTCTATAAAGATGGACGACACGTCTCCATTGTCTACTGTTGCACAAAGATTGGTTACACATTTGGTGCTGAAGCCATTTATAAGAGTTTTACTGTTGTTCCTCCTCAGGTTCCCTCTCTGATGATGGACAGTCAGTTCTCAGAGTTCACCCCTGACATAACTCCCATCATGCTCGCTGCTCACACCAACAACTACGAGATCATCAAGCTCCTCGTTGCGCGGAAGGTCATTACACACAAAACACATTATTTAAAAGGACCAAACCTTATAAACAGAGTATTTACATTTTGTTTTAGCAACCAAATGTTGACTCTGTGTGCCATTTATTGGACGTTGTGTGTTCTGATTGATCTCGTTTGACGCTCTTCTGTAAAGGTCACCATTCCCAGGCCACACCAGATAAGATGCGACTGTGTTGAGTGCGTGTCCAGTTCAGAGGTAAGTAATCCATTCACTGGTAGTGCATGGCTTGATCTTGTTTTGCAGAAAGTCAATACTTGACATCGTTGGTTCCCAACCTGGGGTCCCGGGCCCCATAGGGGGTGCACAAAAGATGAAGGTGGGGCCCTAGGTTTTGTCTGCTGAGGTTGACAATATCAGATTTGCACATAACAACTAATATCATGATGATAGATAGATAGATAGATAGATAGATAGATAGATAGATAGATAGATAGATAGATAGATAGATAGATAGATAGATAGATAGATAGATAGATAGATAGATACTTTATTGATCCCGAGGGAAATTCAACACCACACTTACTGGGAAGTTTCAACAAATGTCCTTCAGTAAGAACCAGCTTTTAAGAAATTCTGTTAGGATTTTTTAAATGACAACAGGGCTCGGCTTTTTTTTTGGATACAAGTTGGGGGGCAGCTCTAAGGAAAAAGGGTGGGTACAAATGCTTAAAATTACAGTTGTGACTCCCATTGACACATGCAGCTATTGCAGTTATTCTTACAGCCTGACCTTGCAGCACCGAACACGAGCGTCAGCGATAAAATCAGCTTGATTCTATTGTTTCCCGTTGGAGTTTCTGAACTGACCGTGAGTGACGCAGTGCGAAGTCAATCACAGAGCTGACATATAGAGAAAAACAACCAGCCACACTCACACCTACGGGCAATTTAGAGTTACCAATCACGCATGCACAGGGAGAACATGCAAACTCCACACAGAGAGGATCCTGTCAGACGGGGATTCAAACCAGGAGCCTCCTCGATGTGAGGCGACAGCACTAACCACTGCAGCACCATTGAGACCAACACAATCTTTTCAAAATCATCATCCTTTGAGGTCTGTTAAGTTTTTCAGTAGTACGATATGGTATTGATACGTCTCTACGTCGGTCTGTAGGTCGACAGTCTTCGACATTCAAGGTCTCGACTCAACATCTACAAGGCTCTGGCCTCGCCCTCCCTCATCGCACTGTCCAGTGAAGACCCTATCCTCACGGCCTTCAGACTGGGCTGGGAACTCAAAGAGCTCAGCAAGGTATGGAAATGCAGATGCCTTTGGATTTTGTGATTATAGTTATGCTGTTCCTCTTGCAGAAGAAATTGTTTGGAAAAATGTTTACGTCGAGAGAGATGTAGTTTTCCAAGCATTGACCAGTCAGTGAGGGATTTGGACCAGGATAGGATCAGCCTCTTCATTTCTGACAGACATTCGTTCCCACAATATACATCCTATTGTACAATTTAATGACTCACCAGTGGAAACAGTGGAAATGAAAAGCTGGTCCATCAGGAACTATCAGAGCAGCTTGCATAGGGTCTCTTAGTGCTCATAAGAACTCTTCTTTAGTCACATCTTCAACTTATGAGCTGTTAGAGCCTCTTTGCAACAAGCAGCTTTTACTATCACTGATGATACTCATTTGGTTCAAGTGTTGACTTCACTTATGCCATCATGAGCGACTGTTGGTCTGGTTAAGTATACATCAATGTGTGGTTAAAAAGTCAGAAAATGTCCTTCTCAAACGCAAAGACTCAACAGCATGCGTCAGACGCATGGGAACGTCATTGTTGGTCTTTGTTTTTGACTTCCATAAAGTGGTATATCATGCCTGTGCAGCTTGGCACCATTTTTGGAGTTAGCCAATAGTTCATAAGGTTGTAAAGTAATGATATAGTCAGCTATTGACCCATCAAATAACCTTTAAGTTTCCTACCTGTCTCAAACTTTGTACTACTTTCGTCTTCAAGGTGGAGAACGAGTTCCGACAGGAGTACGAGGAGCTCTCGCAACAGTGCAAGCGTTTCGCCAAAGACCTCCTGGACCAGGCCAGGAGTTCAAGAGAGCTGGAGACCATCCTGAACCACAGAGACAACGACCAGAGCGAGGAGCTGGACCCCAGACAGTGCCATGACCTGGCTAAACTAAAACTGGCAATCAAATACCACCAAAAAGAGGTAGGAACGCAACCCGTTTAATGACCTCTGTTCATGGGATCTTTGTGGAAGAGTGCAATGTCGACTGGTTCATTCTTTTGAGAGTCTTTGAAAGCTTCCTGGTTCTTTGAAGTTTTTCAAATCCCTTTAGTCACGGCCAGAAACTGTCATGCAGCTGAAAGAGAAGAAGAAGAAGTTGTACTTTATTTATCCCTGAGGGGGAATTCAGTTCTTTCACTCTTACTGAACATGGATGTTGTTAGTCCGGATGCTGTATCGAGGAGAATTGTGTCTGACTGACGACAGCAATGTTGCTTTCGTGCCTTGAAGTATTGATGAAACCATTGTCCATGGAGCAACTAGGAATAGTAAGTTTAGTTTGTGTGATTGTGAATGTAGTTACACATTTATGTTCCTGTGCTGCTTTGCTGGTGTCACGGTTGGTTGGCAAATGTCAGCAGGCATAGATCTAAACATCGTATTTCTTTACAGCTACTTTTTCCTCATGGCTCTATGAGTCAGTCAGACAGTCCAGAATAAATTACAACTTGCCATTGTGTGGCGAATATTTGTAGACCTCAGTGATGGCTACAAATGCTAACTGGAGCTTGCAGTAAGCTAACTTTCGCACCATTGCAAGTCATGTTAAATTGCATTTCCCTGCACTGCTGTTCATTTTTTGAAAAGTTTGGAAACAGACCCCCTTACTCATGCAGACATCTATGTGCAGTTTTAACTCCTAATATAATATGCAATGAATGTTAATCTGCTTTAATCACACATATGGCATGTATAAGAGTGCTACTAACGTCTGTATTCAAACAGACTTTAACAATCTGCCCTACTTATATCTGGCAAAACACACTCACACACACAATCCTGCAGCACGCCACTTCCTTGTCTTTGAGGAATTGCGGGACTTAGTAGCTCTCCTCGTGGGACTTGTCAGAAGAGAGTAAGAACGCAAGAGGAAACAGAAACAGAGAGCAGAGAGATGTCGAGTGAGACGGCGAGGCAGTGGGGGGGGGAAGAGGGAGGATAAATGTGGCGATAGAAAGCACAGGACTGCGGGAGATAATGAGCTGGAACAACTGTGAGCGGATACAGAGTGAGCAAACACGTATAAAAAGATTTAATGGAATAGAAGACGAGGAGAATAGAGAGCTAGAGGGATCAAGTGAACGCATCGGAGAGAGAGGGATGGAGATTTGATGGGATAAAGTTAGACACAAAGAAAAGAGTTGGAAAACCCCAAGGCGGTGTCTCCTCGTCCACCGCCTGTCTGTGTCCTGCTGTTTCCAGCTTTGTGCGACAAGAAGTGCGACAGATGTGAAAGGACAGAGCGATGGGAGGAGAGGAGGGATGACAGCAGCTATGGGAGGATAGAGAGACGGATTGAGGGATTGAGGGAGACGGGGAGATAAGAACAGGAGGCGAAGTGCTTCTCTCCCCTGAGAAAGGTGGGCTGACACAGGTAAAGATCTGACGAGGGAGGACAGATTAGAGTGCAGAACAGTCTGGTGACATCTTTTCTCTCACAGGGAAAGATTGTAGGCGTTCTTTTAGTTTTCCGTACCCCTGTAAACATTTTTGTTTCTTAAGAAATTAAAGCAAAAAGTGTCAAATAAAAGCAGCGTGCACGTAGTAGCTCACAAGCTAACGTGCTAGTGTCACTACACTAATTAGTTGTGTGTCGTGCTGGTTAGTTAGAGTCTTACATTAATCACTTTCTATGTTAAAATATGTTGTGAAAGCTAAAAATGTGCAGTTTTGAAATTTCGTGAAACAGTAATGTGCAGCACAGATTTCTTCTTTGTAAAATACTTAAAAATGTGTTGTGTACGTGCACAGTCCTGCCAGCAGGAACATTTCTGAGCACGCTGCAATAAGCAACACAAACAGTAAACAGACTTAGTGGGAGACAGGCTCACAATAACAATTACTATTGTAAAATTTCAGCTTTGCGTTCTCTGAAATGTTGCAGAGAATTCACTGTTATCCAAATAATCAGTGATAAATTCATATTTCCGTCTTTGTTTTGCACCTCAGACAGAACCACTCTAATTAAATATCCCCCGTCTTACTCCTCTTCTTTGTGTTTTCTCTGCTGTCAGCCGGCTGCAGCGGGCTCTGTCCTCCACACCTTGCTAGGAGGTATAATTGGCTGCAGCTCGAGCAGAGAAATCCTCTGAGCAGAGACTCGCACAGAAAGACAGTCTTATTTCTCCAAACATCCTGTGGCGATGTGGAGACTGCAGGAGCCGCTCTCTGTCTTAAAAGAAGACATATTTTCACATTAAGACCTGGGGGGGGGGGGGTGAAGGAAATAAGAGGAGAGATAAGAAGGTGTGAGGAGTTTGAAAACAAGAGAGAAAGAAGCAGGGAGGATGAGAGAGCTGTCAGCAGATAATAAGACTCAAATAGTCTGAAAGTGAGGGGAGGACGGTTTGGAGAAACGGACACTGGGGGGCTAAAATACTTCATGTTGCTTTACTGGAAATATGACTCACTGAAATGTATGTTTTCTATCGTTATCATGGGGAAAAAAAGAGCCTGCAAACTGTCTGAATGTTACATCATCGATAACTTGATGGTACGCTAAAAATACCAACTAACAAATGATAATAGGATCTGCTAGAGTGTTAGCCTGGTTAACTATCCTTTAGTATAGTAGTTGTTGGGGCAAACCATTGGTTATACATGAAATGCCTAAAGTGAACGGGTTCTGATACATCTCCCTGGTGAGGTCATTAGATGACAGAGTTGCACAGTCGAGATTGCTGTATTGACCTCCTGCTGCTTTCATTAACCAAAACAGACATTTCATAATTCATAAGACATCACAGAGGGGCTGAACGGAGGTGCAGTGGTTAGCGCTGTTACCTCACAGCGAGGAGGTTCCTGGTTTGAATCCCCGTCTGACAGGAGCCTCTCTGTGTGGAGTTTGCATGTTCTCTCCGTGCATGCGTGGGTTCTCTCCGGGTACTTCCTCCCACAGTCCAAAGACATGCTGGTTAGGTTAACTGGTGACTCTAAATCGCCCGTAGGTGTGAATGTGAGTGTGACTGGTTGTCTGTCTCTATATGTCAGAATCTGTGATTGACTGGCAAACAGTCAAGGGTGTAACCCCGCCTCTCGCCCAATGACAGCTGGGATCGGCTCCAGCCCCCCCACTACCCCAAACGGGAAAAGCGATTAAAGATAATGGATGGATAGATGGAGGGTTCAGTCCACAGCAGAATAGATACTTGTGCCGGTTTGAAGCAGACACTCATATGCTGCAGACGGGGAGGCTGGGGCTCAGTTGGTTGTCTCTCAACCAGAAGGTCGGGGGTTCGATCCCCAGCTTCTGCAACCACATGTCCGATGTGTCCTTGGGCAAGACACTTAATCCCAAGTTGCTCCCGCTGCTTTGTTAGCTGCGGTGTATAAATGTGTATGAATGGATGAGTTACTTCTGATGGACTCTTTACGCAGCAGCCTCTACCATCAGTGTGTGAATGTGTAGGTGTGACCTGCGGTGTAAAAGAGCTTTGAGTAGTCGGAAAAGAATTAAACAAGCTCAAGTCCATTTAGCATTTTTGTGTAGGAAGTTGTTGGTGCTTTACTTTTAGGTCTGACTTGTTCATATCTCTGCTTCCTGTCTGCAAACTTATCATCTCCAACACGGTCTTTAAGTCTGCAGACGACAGAAGCTGAGTCTCGTTCAGGCCGTTTTTGTCTCACAGAAGATTTAGTGCCAACAAAAGTGACTGAACTGACAGAAACAGACGCTCCGAAAAAGAAAGTGAACAGAGACGGAGGAAGAGACAGAAACAGAAGGATCGAACATATTTCAAAAGTGTTTGATTCAAAGAGAGAAGAAACAAGAGAACACCACCTCTTTGGTCTCTCTTGTTCATATCCTCTTCCTTAACCTCTTGTTTCCTACAGTCTTGCATCCTTTCCTCCTTTTTCCTCTCTTCTTTTGTTTTATCGTCTCCTGTCTTCTCCTCTAACATCCTCCTCTCCTCTTCTTCTCTCATTTCCTTCCTCCTATTTCTTTTACCGTCTTTATCTCTCCCCTCTTCTGCTCTTTGTTTCCTTTCTTCCCTCTCTTCTTTTCCCCTCTCTTCTCCTCTCCTTTCTTGTTGTTTCCTCTCCTCTTGTTTCCTACAGTCTTGCTTCCTTTCCTCCCCTCTTTGTATCTCCTTTTCTCCTTTCTCGTCTCTTCTTTAGTTTAATTTTCTGCTGTCTTCATCTCGGACATCCTCCTCTCTCTTCTTGTCCCATTTCCTTTTCCCTAATTGATCGCTTCATTCTTTTTTTCATCTCTTCTCTTTCCTCTCTCCTCGCCTTGTTTCCTAAAGCCTTTCTTTCTCTTGTTTCCTTTCCTTGTTTCCGCTCCTCAGTTTCCCTCCCCGCTTCTGCTCTTATTTCCTCTCCTCTCATGTCTTCCTTTTGTTTTTGTTCCATCTAATTCTTTTATTTGTCTCCCTCTCCTACTTCCTCCTGTCCTTGTCTCCTCCTCTGTCCTCTGTCCTCTCCTCCCCCTCCCTTTATCGATGTTGTCATGATTATTGATCCGACATTCAGCCTCTCCTCTGATGAACTGAACTAAAAGAGACAGAGGGGCGAGGGAGAGGAGGGGGAGTGAGTAAGTCGAGTCTTTGAAATGTGAGGAGTTACGTAACCCCAAAGTAACTTTCGGTTTCAACTCACTGCTTCCAACTTAGTGGGTAAAAAGCACACACACATACACACACACACGGGCCACAGGTTACCCATCATGCTGAGCGCCTTCAGGCTTAGAAATAAGCTCCGTGATTGGCCGTTCAACACAGAGGAAGTAATGAAGTGTATCCAGCTGGCTGTCAGAGAGGTGTGGGGAAAGTGGCAGACAGGCTTCACAACACCTCTGCAGTGCATTCTGGGTCTAACTGATAAATAAGCGGAGCAGTGAAAAGTGCGAACAGGTGGAAGAGGAGACGAAGAAGAAGAGGTGAGGATGGAGAAAAGAGGAAGAGGGGAGAGGAAATAAGTGGAAGAGGAAAAAACAAGAAACGATTGAGGAGGAAAATCTTTAAAATTCACAAACTAGAAGAAAAAAGGGTTTCGGATATCTAAACTTCGATAACATAGGACACTAATAACCATGTTTACCTGTAAACTCTAACATCTTTACCTACTATTTTCATCATAGTTCAATCATTTTTGTCAAAATTCTCTGACCAGCAAACTTTTGATGCTCTTATAGAAGCGGGAAAAGGGATGGAAACACACAAAGGGAGGAAGTAACACTAGACACTGTACACAGAGGCAGGAACTACAAAATAAAACAGGAACCTTTTAGAGTTTTCACACTTTCAGAAAACTCCTGAAAAACTCCAGGAGGAGCTGCATGTGTGAACGCAAACAGCCGATCTTTTACTCGGTCTTCACCCGGAGTTTCTCCTGCCAGACTCCTAGTTTTTTCAGAGTGAGCTGTCGTGAGAACGCAGCAGGAAATTCTCTGGAGAATTCACCTCGAGCCAATAGGAGGGGGGAGTGACGTTTCTATACTGTTACTGCTGCACGGTGCATAGACTGTATACACGCGACCACTACGATCTCTGTGCTCTAATTAACCTGCTGCATTATGTTTCCTGTTCTCCAGTATGTTCTTCTTCTTCTTCTGAAAACGGCTACTGAAAACTAAACTCAGAATTATCAACAGAGAAATACACAGGAAACAGAGAAACAGAAGGATGCAAATGACAAAATAAAACAGGAAATAACAACTAAACAAAAACAAGGTGTCAGGTTGTAGTAAGGGCTCATCTTTCGCTGAGATTCTACGTACTGTACCTTTAACACGCCGCCTCCAACCAGCTTTAATAATTAAAGTCTCAATGTTAATGTGGATCTGTCTGCACGGATCATTGACGTTTATTAACATGGAGATGGATGCAGTGACAAGAGTAACACGCACAGATAAAGAGCCACACACATACACTACACGCAGCTTTATTGAGTGAAACTGAAACTCCTGAGGCGAACCGCCGCCCTGATTTTAATTCTACACACAGATACACACAGATACATGCCGCAGTAAGGCTGTCTCGGGGTCTGATGCTCTAATGATCATCCATTTGGAAACCTGTGGCAGGTCCCAGGTGAGGTCAGGGATAAATGATGACGGCAGTGTAATTGTGGCTCAGCCTCAGAATGAATCCCCAAACACATAAATATACAAATATTGACTCCTGGAAACCAATCGTAAAACTCCCTTAACAATTAACTCATCCCCTCTTAAATATAAGATCTGTGTTTTCAACAATAGGGGATTTTTGTCCCTTTTCCCCCAATTACAAAAGCTTCCCCAAATGAAACAGAGTAAATGTGTACGGGACGTTTCAATGAAAACTTACAAGATCTCTCTTAATCTTGCTTACCCAAACTCGCCTAGATCATTTCCTCATCAAAGGCTCATGGCAACCCAATCCTTGCCCAATATTTGTAAGATTGTATCCTGATCGTGGGCCAACTTCAACCATATCCTTGCAAAATCTTAGCCTGATCAAATATTTTCAACCTTGGCCAGTCTTGGAAGGATTGACTCTTGAGTTTAGCCAGATTGCAACCTGATCCTTGCCCAATCTAAACCAGATTTGAGGCGGTCAGGCAGTGGTTGGGACGACACAGTCCGATGGTGGTGGCTGGGCGTCATGGACAATCGGGTGGTAGTAGTGCCAAAATCCAATCCTGGCCCAAGTTTGGCTTGATTGCAGTTGTATTCTTATCCGATTTTTCAGAGTCTTATCAAGATTGTAATTCAATTGCAACATGAGACTGGTAAATTCCTCGCCACACATCCAAAACCTGATAATGGCATGATTGCATCCCAGTTCCTTTCCAATGTTCATCAAAATTCAGCTGTATTTTAGCCTGGAGGAAATGTGATCGTGTCCAAATCAGTTGCCAGAATTTAACCTGATCTTTGCCAGGGTTTACGTTGATACAACCCAAGACTGGGCCCTATCTTGCCAAATGATAGATGTATTTTAGTCTGATTACCAATGTATCAAGGCTGAATGTTGGACAGAGTGCAACCGAATTCAAACATATTCAAAATGTGATCTTGGTCATTCCTTGCCGGATTCTAGCCTGATTTGAAATCAACAGAAAGCTGATCTTCGCCAAATTCAGCCAGATTCTGACCTGATTTTTGCTCTATCATAACCCGACTCCGATTCCAACGTGATCCTGTCCCAATGTTGACCAGATGGTATCCTAATCTAACCTGGATTGAAACCCGATCCTTACTTAAACTTGGCCCAGTCAGAAAACAATTCGGGCCTTATTTTGTCTAGATTGAATCCTGATCTTGGCCCATCCAAACCTAAACATTGCAAAATCTTTGTTTTGTTGCCACGTTTTTGCCTGATTGCAACCCAAACCTGGCTTCATCTTGGCAAGAAAATATCTTGATATTAGCTTGATCTTTTAGTCTGGCCCAGTCTTGGCGAGATTGTAGCCGGCACTTTGCTTTATCCCAACCTGAGCTTGACTCAAATTTGCTCAAATTACGACACAATTCTGTCACAATTTTTGGCCAGATTGTACTCAACTCACATCCTGATTATAGCCAAATCTTCACCAGATTGTACCCTGACCTTAGCCTGATGACCTTTGCCTATCCTTGCACAATGGTGGCCATCTTTCTTCAGTGCATAGCTTAGCACAACAGAAGAAAGTGTGAGAGAGTGTAAGGGACGTAGATGGAAATTATGGATTGAGACAATGGAATCGAAGACATTTCTGCACTGCTATTAAGGAGAGATATAACAACTAAAACATTAAATAAGTTAGTCAAAAGGAAAGGAAGGAAAGGAGGCAGATCCAGGGAGTAAAGGACGGATGACAGGAAAGGACAAACTGAAAGGAGAGAGAACAAATTGGTGCTAAATAATGAACCACAAATCAATGCTTCCTCACCGTACTGCTGGCACTGTCAAGTGTTGCTTATGTCAGACAGTGTGTGTTCGTGTGTGTGTGTGTGAGTGTGTGTTAATCCATGCAACACTGCTGACAGAGATGAGGGGGGAGTTTGGAGTCTCTCCATATCGGCCCAAATTATTCTCTGTCCTGTTTTGCTGCTGCAGAGAATCATGAAAGAGAAAGAAAAGAAGGAGGGACTTAGAGATGTGTTACATTTCTTGTCTCATATCTGGTGAATAACAAAGCCACAATCTGCATTAAGTGTAATACATAAACCATCAAACAGAGATTTTCATTTATGTAAACAGCTGGAAACCAATGAGTCTGAGAAATATTGAATTAGTTTCACTCTGATCTGACTGACTAAATCATTTAGTGTGACTGCAACCGTTTAAAGCGTGACTTTAGACTTCACCCTTATTCATGGACAAGACCCCCAGATACCAAAACTCCTTCTCTTGTGGCAAAGACTCCCCATCCTGAGGGAGCAGTTCACCATTTTCCAGCAGAGACCTACTGTATGTGCTTCAGACTTGGCGGTGCTGACCCTCCTCCCAACCGCTTCACACTCTGCTGCAAACCGCCCCAATGCCTGCTGGAGGTCCCAGCGTGAGGAAGCCAGCAGCAGAGATGTGATTTTTGGGGCTGCCAAACTGGAGACCCTCCTCCCCAACTTTACCCACAAACAGAATCGATGACAAAGGGCAACCCTGGCGGAGGCCAACACACACCAGGAACATGTCTGCCTTTTGCTGAGGATGCAGCTACAACTCTCTCTTTTGTCATACAGGGACCAGAAAGCTTGTAGTGGCGGCCCTGGAAGCCAATATTCCCGCAGTTCTCCCCGACATGACCCACCCAAGGGATACAATTGTAGGCCTTCTCCAAGTCCTCAGAACACATGTGGACTGGACGTAGTTAAAGACTCTAAATGGCTTTTTAAACTCGTCTTTTCTGTGTGTTTTCTTTATTTTTAGTCTTCACAATCAGAAGAAGTTCCTGAAAATAAAAAAATTATTTCAATAAACTACATTTCCCATCACTGATCCTTCAATACTTTCACTTAAATGTTTGTTTCTAACGTTCAGAAAGTTCCTCTATCTGCTGCAGTCCATCCGTACAAACTTAAAACACTTCAGTGACATTTTTAATGTTGACAAGGTTTCATTTGATGAAGTGCGACAGGAAACAGAGAACAGCTGAAAGAATCTGTGTGAGAGAGAGAGAGAGAGAGAGAGAGAGAGAGAGAGAGAGGGGAGGATGAAAGAGGGACTGAGCGAGAGACAGACGGGTGGGTACAGGGCCGACACGGCAGGTGCACGAGAGACGTGAACAGCAAGAGAAGAAGAAGAAACAAACCCAGAGCACGCGAGTGCACAAGAGAGGCGGAGAGAGAGGAAACAAACTCAGAAATAGAGTCAGCAAAAGAGCGAGTGAGTCACACATGCAGCAAGGCGGGGGAATATATTTTATTTTCCTGTCTGTATTTTGGTTTTGTACTCGAGTTACCTGCTCAGAGAAAGATCTGGAGAAAAGACGGAGAAGAGTCAATAAATTAAAGGAAATAATGAGGATTATTTTCCTGATTTTGTGTGAGAGCTGCAGAAGAGAGGAGGGGAAGAAGAAGAGTAAAAAGAGTTACAGAGGCAGGCGGATAAAAGGGATGACTTGTAAGTGACATTTCAAATAACAGCGACCAATGAGAGGGGGAGAAAGAAGAGGGGAGATTTACACTTAAAAGTTAGGAGTCATGATAAAAAGAAGGCACCTTCAAACCAAGCGTCAACGTAAGCTGTAAAATATACGAAGCGTATGCAGAAGTGTAAAAAACT
>CM036556.1:18947874-19032874 GCA_020745685.1 Tautogolabrus adspersus | reverse complement strand
GACCTCAAGTCAAAGTGAAGGTGGCTTCATGTGTGTCAACATATTTACATGTGTCTCCATGTTTCCTGTTAGATTTAGCCATGTGTTACAATACTGAACAATATGACAGTGGTTACCAGACTTCTTCTGCTGCTGCTGCCTTTGAGAGCGGTGTGCAGCGCCCAGAAGTTATTTGACTTCTGTACATTTTTACACTTTGTGCATTTTTCTAGTTTTGTGCACATCTTGAAGAAGGTTTGAGGTCTTGGTTTTAGAGCCACATACTGACAGATACTTGGAGGATCTTTGTTTTTGGATGCACAACCCGATCTGTTTCCCTCATGAAGGGTTAAAACGTTTTAAAAATGAAGGAGGAAACCATTTAGGTTCAGACCATGTTATTCTGAAGACTCATAGTGTCAGACTCTGCGGAGGTCATGCACAGTTAGCTCCTTAAAAATAAAACAATACTTCTCTGTGTTTTAAAGGTTACACGGTTCGTTCTCTGCAGGTCAATTTAAACTAAAACAGCCTCTGAATGATACATGAGCTGTTTTTAAAGCTGCTATCAACAAAGCAGAAGATAAATATTGTTGCTTTACTCCTTCGATAACAACGTGAGGCTCATTTATTACACGAAATGGACAATTAAACTGCTAACTCTCTCTGTCTCTGTCTCTCTCTCTCTCCCTCTCTCTCTCTCTGTATCTCTCTCTCTCTCTCTGTATCTCTCTCTCTCTCTCTCTCTCTCTCTCTCTCTCTCTCTCTCTCTCTCTCTCTCTCTCTCCTCAGTTCGTCGCTCAGCCTAACTGTCAGCAGCTCCTGGCCACGCTTTGGTACGACGGCTTCCCGGGCTGGAGGAGACGACACTGGGCGGTCAAACTGGTCACCTGCTTCATCATCGGACTCCTGTTTCCTTTCTTCTCTCTGGTATGGAGGGAGGGAGTGACGGATTGGCCACAAAAGGGAGGGAGGGTTAGGCGGGGGGGGGTCTATATATAGAGGAAGGCGGCGAGAAAGAAAAGGATAAAGGAAAATGTGATGATTTACTGTTCACTAGATTATTGCTCAATTCCTGTAAAGCTTGTTTCCCAGCGTGCTCAAACAAAGAGCAGAAACAACAGAAACAGTTGTTCTTGTGTGAAGCCGTTTGGTTAGCTTAAAAACATTGATATAAGGCTTTGTGAAATGTCAATGGAGGATTTGAACGGGGAAATTTACAGCTGGCGGTCACTGTTGAGCTCTATTTAGCCTTTTACGTTAGCTCGGTTAGCATTTTGAACTTTTCCAGTTTAACCGGAGCTAACTCTCTCTGTGCTGACTCTGCATACTAACAACAAGCAAGGGTCAAGATATAACCTCACATTCAGAAACAAGCCCCCTCCCCCTCCCCCTAAAGTCCCGCCCACGTTTGCTGCTTCGAGTTTGGTGCTAAAAATAAACACATCTTTGGTTTTTAACAGTGGTCATATAATTGAATTTTAATCTCAAAGGTTGCAGATATGAACAAATCAAGTTAACGAGCAGGAGAACAATGCTACAGCTCTGATTGGTTGAAGATTTCCCACAGTATAAACCCTTAAATACAGTCTCTCTCCTTTTCTCTGATTTGTTGATTTGAAGACTTTAAAGTTAGTTTCAAACAGGATGGTTTTACGTTTGTTTCACTGTCTGTTTCCGTCCTTTTACATAATGTCACCGTTCTTCTTCTTTCTTCT
Source organism: Tautogolabrus adspersus (assembly GCA_020745685.1). Lineage (NCBI taxonomy): Eukaryota > Metazoa > Chordata > Actinopteri > Labriformes > Labridae > Tautogolabrus > Tautogolabrus adspersus. The sequence continues at coordinate 19,031,177 of CM036556.1, read as the reverse complement.
TTTTCTGAGGATTCAAAGCATTCAAAGATGGTTCTTTCTTCTGTTTTGTACCTTCATCAGATTTGTCAGGACAGATAATAAACATGTCATGTCTCTGCACCTCCTCAGATCTACCTGTTGGCTCCTAAAAGCGCTCTGGGACGCTTCATCAAGAAGCCCTTCATCAAGTTCATCTGTCACACGGCGTCCTACCTGACCTTCCTCTTCCTGCTGCTGCTCGCCTCGCAGCACATCGCACGCACCAACCTGCACATGCAGGGACCCCCGCCCACCCTCGTCGAGTGGATGATCCTCCCGTGGGTGGTGGGTACGTACAGAAACTTTACCTCGACTCTAACACACCTTTTGGTTCTGATCTGTTTGTAAATCATTTCAATGAAGATAAAAGTGTTTTAGAGGAAACTTCAGAGAAGGCCTCATGCAGCATTGGTGGGAAACTTCGAGGACAGCAACGCACGCACGCACGCACGCACTCTGTGAATTGTCACGTGTAAAGAAACGATGGCCAATTAGGAAACGAACTGACTGAAGAAGAAGGCACAACGACCACAGAGGAATTTGAACTCACCTCGAGCTCGCACTCCAACATGTACAGCCAATGTTCACACCGTCTCCACGTCCAAATACCCTCATCTCCAACTCTTAGTGCCCGTCGTCTGCCATGTTTGTTTACTCTAAAGTCACGTTTGACTGCGAGAGATTTCGTGAGGCAGGACTCTGCTAAATGAATGTGTGGACTACTTGCTCTCCACACACTACAGGACTCTTTAACTTTTTAAGCTCTCATTATTTAAGGTCATGTGTGAACTCTGTTCCGATATTTAAAAAAATCTGTTATTGTGGTCCAGGCTTCAAGCTTCTGTAACGTACAGTATGTCACAGTTTTAATCAGTCACTCGTGTTTCATCGTTCTTTCTTCGATCTTCGTCTCTTGAAGATGACTTGTGAGTTTTATTCTAGTGTTGTAGTCTCAAGACCGGTGACCAGACCACTTTTTGAAGGACTTGGTCTCGTCTCGGAATCAAAAGCATTTTTACTCAGACCGGGTGGACTAAAATCAAGACCACCACTGATCGTCTATTTCTCCAAGTCATCACGGTGATTAGAGAGAAAACGCCTCTTTCTAAAAGAAAAACTTCAATTCATTCATGATTGGATTTTTATCCCCCGGTTACGGCCGCAACCTTCCCAGTGTTACGGTCTAAGTGAGTGACACGCCCACTGCACACAAGATGAGGATTTTTCTGAGATATTTATGGTCTTGACTCGGTCTCGATCCCTAAATGTCTCAGTCATGACTCGGTCTTAGAGCACTCTGGTCTCGGTTAGTGTGGTCTTGACTAACACAAGTGGATCCACACCCAGCTCCAGGTGAACACATATACACACAGAGAGGGAACAGAGGAGTGAAAATGGAGACTGGGATCATCACAAAATCAAATAATTCCTGATTCACACTGGACTAAAATATCAAATGACCGGACGTCTGCGTGATGAAGAATTATTGTGGATATTTTCTGGTGGAATTGCTCATTTACAATTCAAGGACACAGTAGATTTGTGCAGGATTAAGACGACCTCTGCAATCATGACCAGTTACTCGACGTCTCCAGGTTATATTAGTCGTATTAGACCTGCTGAGAGGTTCATAATGTATCTCATATTCTCTGCACACGTTGTAAGAACTTGAAAACGTTGTGGTCCAGTAAGCAGCCGTACTCTGAAAAACAAAAATACAAATACAACCACGTTTAAAATAACTTTTTTTTTCTTACTTTGATTGCTGCTCATGCTGCTAAACGACCCCGAGTGCGTCTTCACCAGAGTGTATACGTGTGTGTCTGCTGGGGTGTGGGTGTGTGTGTGGTCGGATGCTTGCAAGTGTGGAGGAGGTGGACGTGTGTGTGTGTGGGTGGTCGGTTGTGTGTGTGTGTGTGTGTGTGTGTGTGTGTGTGTGTGTGTGTGAGTGATTACATCTCCATATTCTCTCTCTGAGCTGACAGCAATCATTTCCAAATCCGAACCATCATCCGCTATGATCGCTGAGAAAAACACAAAACCATCTGTTCTCGCTCTCCGTCTCTGTTCTCTTCTCATCCTGCCTAAATCGCTCGGAGACACTCGGCTCTAAAAAGCTTTGGATGATAAGAAACATCGCGCTACATGAGCTGCTTGTTGAGGATGTTGAGGAGCATGTACTTTTATATTATCTTCTTCTTTCCAAAGACTCAAATGTGTAAATTTACATTCATAATATGAGCAAAGGTTTTAGTCTCACCAGTCTCTGTATATACACGATGTTCAGACTTTGCTTTCGTCTTTAAAGGGATAGTTTGGTGTTTTAGAGTGGGGTTGTATGAGGTACTTGTCAATAGTACGTTTATTAGCGACAGGAGATGCCGGTCAGCTCCGCCCCTAAACAAGGAAGCAAGGAAGCTATGCTACACATCTCAGCGGATGGAGTCATTTGTACCCTGTAATTTAGCTAATTTTCTTACTGCTTTACTTTTCCGCCTGCAAGCCACTTTGTTGTACCAGGTCCCCCGGCAGTCAAAGCCTATAGCAGCAGAACTAGGAGGTGGTCCAAGCTTGAGTCACCCCTGACTGCCAATTTCCACACAGTACGTGCGCGCCGCGGTCCGTCACTGCCACTTTCATCAATGCTGCTGTTTCCAGATCCCGCACCGCAGTCTGTCTCTGGAGCGTACCAGCAGCGCCAAATAATTTCAAATACGTAAAAGTCCATATTTGATGGAGCCCGCAGCAAGCACGTGTCAAGTTAAACAGATTAAATCGACCCGGACAGGAAGTCTGACAATGAAACGCACAGAGCGTCAGGTCAATACGGTAAACAGACTCCTGATTGTATTTTCCATCACTTTATCAATATTACATCAAAACAAATTATCCTCAGAAAGAGAAAGCAACTTGTTGTTAGCATGTTTTTCTCTTTATTCCCGCGTGATCTTGTAGTTCTCCTGTGATCTTGTGAAACAATAAGCTTTTATAGAAAAGAAAAGTTTTAAGCCGTATCTTAAAAGCAGAGAGTGCGTCTGCCTCCTGAGCCCTGACTGGTAGATCATTCCAACATAGAGGGGCCTACCTCCCGTACTACTTTTGGAGACCCCTTGAAGCCTGCTTTTTGAAAGGGCAGTGTTTATAGGTAAAAGGGAACCCAAAGCTCTTTCTGATGTGATGGAGAATGTTGACATGAGGTGACACTTTTCACTAAACAATGGCAACCAGCAAATGTAATACGGGAAGTCAGTTTCGAGTTTATAGCAGATTATCCTCTTTGAACAAAGCATCTATTTCTTCTGAACCTAAATCATGTGTATTACGTCTCTGAATACAACCATACGAGTGGTCATGGATGAATTATTCAGAGGAAAACCTGAATATTTCCAAAATCAGTCGCTCAGAACAAACGTGTTGGCTCTATGCTCCACACTGGAGGCTGCTGCCAACAGAAAATATGCAACAAAAGTTTGATAAGAGAGCAGAGACTAAGCAGGAAGTACTGATGGATGGCTTCAATGTCCTCACAGATGCATGACTATGTGTGTGTTCATTTAAATAACTGTGTGTGTGTGTGTGTGTGTGTGTGTGTGTGTGTGTGTGTGTGTGTGTGTGTGTGTGTGTGTGTGTGTGTGTGTGTGTGTGTGTGTGTGTGTTTCAGGCTTCATCTGGGCAGAGATTAAGGAGATGTGGGACGGGGGATTCACAGAGTACATCCATGACTGGTGGAACCTGATGGACTTCGCCATGAACTCGCTCTACCTGGCCACCATATCACTGAAGATAGTGGCGTACGTCAAGGTAAAGATTTTGTTTCTCTCTGTGTCGTTGATATAAAGGTAAGATGGAGACTGCCTCTGAAGTCCACATACACAGGGACTCAGGTTCATGTTCAGGTTCCACAAATGAACAAGAGAGTGGGGGATGACATGCTGGAAAGGAGCCACAGGTCGGATTCAAACCCGGGTCGCCTGCTTGGAGGACCAACGCCTCTGCACACTGGGCACACGTGCTAACCGCTAGGCTATCCCCTCAATCATTTTGATGCTTTATTGCAATTTGTTTGTCACTCTCGCTGCACAGCTTTCAGCTTTAATAATACTTATTTAGCTGCACACTTTGCATACATGTGTGCAGTATATTTATTTATTAAGAGCAAAGGGTGAAACACACAAACACACACACACACACACACACACACACACACACACACACACACACACACACACAAACACAAACACACACACCAGACGGCCGGGCCATCTGCAGCAGCTGTGAGTCACTGATGGTGGCGGGCGGCCCTCCTACACAGGTCCCACATACACACAGTTTGATGAGCACACACACACATATGTAGATACGGACACACAACTGTATCCCCACAAACACACTCCAACACAAGTCAGCTGGAAGTAATACAAGTCTACACACACACAGACACACACACAGACACACACACACAGACACACACAGAGGCAGCTGTTGGTGCGATTTTTTGTAACTTTTTAAATCTTTTAACTTGAAATATTTACAACATTTTAAAAATCCGCCGGGGAGCTGGTAGCTTAAATTTTGCTCCGTCATTGTGTGGTGTGTGTCTGTGTGTGTGTGTGAGTTTGTGTGTGTGTGAGAGAGAGAGAGAGAGAGAGAGAGAGAGAGAGACAAATAGAGGGACAGCATCTGAGAGAAGGTGCAAGAGAGTCTATAAATTAATGAGTGTGCATCTGTGTTCATGTTTCTGTTTCTAGCCGTCCCTGTGTGTGACTGTGAGTGTGCATGTGTGTGTGTGTGTCTCTGTGCATGTGTGTGTGTGTGTGTGTGTGTGTGTGTGTGTGTGTGTGTGTGTGGATGCTAATAGAGGCAGACTTAATAAGACAGACATCCTGTGGAAGTCTAATGGCTGAATTTTGAATGAGAAGGAAGCCAAGCGTGAGAAAAACGACAGAGAAAAAAAACGGTGAGGTGGACTGAGACAGATAAAAATGAAAAAAGCAAAAAAAAAAAAAAAAAAAAAAACAGTGCAGGAACAAAGCATGCTGGGAAAAGGAGCTTGGATAGAGAGGTAAAAATATAAGTAGGGAATAACACCTCATTTCTCTTTCTCTGATAGTAATAAAAACTCCTTTCCCCGTCCTCTCTGCCTCCTCTAGTATAACTCCTCTCGACCCAGGGAGGAGTGGGAGATGTGGCACCCCACGCTGATAGCTGAGGCTCTGTTCGCCATCGCCAACATCTTCAGCTCCCTCAGACTCATCTCCCTCTTCACCGCCAACTCTCACCTCGGGCCTCTGCAGATCTCGCTGGGCAGGATGCTGCTGGACATCCTGAAGTTCCTCTTCATTTACTGTCTGGTGAGTGACCTAGATTCAAAACTACTTTTCGATTGCTCACACAACACATGTTCTACTTCACGACATTAGCTGGAGTATTCAGTTCTATATGTGTGATGGAGATGGTTTTAAAATAAATCAACCTGTCCCAGTCTACTCTGGTTTTGTCAGTTCTGGGTGAAAAGCCTGGGAAAGAAGTCAAATCTAAGGGCGTTTGCCGTAGTCTCAGTGATGTCACCCATCGGTTTCTGAAGAGGCGTCACAAAGCCCAACTCTGGGGGTCGCCATATTGGGAATGCTGAGTCCATCAAACGTCTTGCTAATGCTGGTGTGGGATGGACCCCTGACAAAAGGACCACTGACTGCCATAGACAGCTTGACATTGGCGGGTCGATGGCCCAGTGTGGCAAGGAACTTGATTTAAAGTCTGTCAAACCCTGAGGAATGGTCTGGGTCCCCAAGCAGTTGCCTACCTTGCCTATTGACTTGCATTGCTCTTCAGCTGTCCAATCTCATAAAAGCCAAAAAATCCCAGAAGATCATCTTTGGAAAATGGAAATGACGAAACTCTAAAAGCCGTCTTCCAGAAGAAACGGATATCTGTCTGAAATGTTGTAAGAATCCATCACTTCCTCTGCATAGTTTTCCATTACAAATACATTTTCAAACTGAACATCACGCAGCATCTGTATCCTTCATCGATGTGGGAAGGACAATCCCGGCCTACTTCATTAATGAATTCTTAGGGGAACTCCTAACCTCCAACACGATCCACAGGAGAACCATTTAGCTCCCTAAAGTCCTGATAATCAATCCCAGAGAGCGCGAAGCCCAGAGGACTTCATGGCCTGTCGTTATCAGCTTTACGTAACACCACACAGTTTATATCCTGCTTAAGAAGAACGGCTCGTTTAAAATGCCCTGTAGGAGCAGAAGGTCAATCCCTGTAACAACGCAATGATTGGTCCACAATGACTCCACATCATCTCATACCAGTATTGATGATTTGAGTGTTGGGGACAAAAATACAATTATTCCCTGAACAAAACTAAATGTATGGTGGTACTCCAACCAGAATCCTCACATCTCTTAAGAATATGTGTCAGTATAAAGAGATGAGAAAGCTTTCTGTCCTGTGTAGGTCCTGTTGGCGTTTGCTAACGGTCTGAACCAGCTGTATTTCTACTACGAGACCAAGGCCTCAGAAGAACACAACAACTGCAAAGGCATCCGCTGTGAGAGGCAGAACAACGCCTTTTCGACGTGAGTACCCTCCGATATTAACACCGTCCATGTTTGTGTCTTTTATAGTCTGGGAAGGAGCGTAACGTAAAGATTTAGGGGGTAATTATGAATTTCATCGACGCTTTCGAAGGGAAATAATGTGTTTGACCTGATATTTAACATGGAAGCAGGTCCTGCTTAAGCCTGGTTTATACATCTGCGTTGAATCTGTGCCGGAGATACGCTGTACTGACCTACGCCGGCAGCTGTGGCACAGTGGTAGAGTCGGTCGTTTCTCAACTGGAAGGTCGGGGGTTCGATCCCCAGCTTCTGCAGCCACATATCTGATGTGTCAATGGGCAAGACACTTAACCCCAAGTTGCTCCCGCTGCTTTGTCATTGGTGTATGAATGGATTAGTTACTTCTGATGGACTTTGCAATCAGTGTGTGAATGTGTCGGTGTGACCTGCGGTGTAAAAGCCCTTTGATTAGTCAGAAGACTAGAAAAGCTCTATAAAAGAAATCGGACATGTTGCTGCAGGAGCTGGGGATCGAACCTCCGACCTTCTGGTTGAGAGACAACCGACTCTACCAACTGAGACACAGCCGCCTAGCCGTCAGGTCGGACAAAACTTTTAAAATCAAACAGGGAAAATGTACTTTCGTGTCATGGGGACTTAAAATCCAAACTCCAGTTGTTGGTGGAAATGCATCAAAAGGATTTCTGCTAACTGCTGTTAAAAGTCCTGAACGAGGTAGGTTAGCAAGTAAGCATGTTTATGTTAGCAGTTAGCTCAAACCATCAGGGCCGCAGTTTGGGTTGTTCGTTCATGAATGTGAATTTGAATATATACGTATATTTGGGTTTTCTTCTTTAATTCTCTTATTAATTCATTCATTATACATTCATTTTAATGCAGCTCAGATCGATGACTGGATATATATTATTACCCAGAAACGTAGTGTACGTGTTTGTGTGTGAGTGTTTGTGTTTATGTCGGTGCTGCATGGATACAAACCCCCACACACATACAGACCTCAACGTTACGCTCCTTTGCTCCAGATAATGATATGGAAACGATTCCAGGTGTCGAGCAGCTCCGGCTCGTTCAGAGGTCGTGGAGAATATCCTTTTTTTTCTGCGTGAGTTGGAGAAATTTGCAAATTGGAAAGTCAGTCGAAGGTTTAGCTTATTGGGAGGAAGAGTTTGAATTATGGCAGCTGTGAAACACACACACGTACACACACACACACACACACTGATGGAGTGAGTCTGCTGATGGAGGTAAAGTGAGAGCCAAGCCGAGTCAGTGGGCCGAATGTTGACGAGGCCCGAGGTTTGTTTTAGATAATAGCTGTATTGATTTGTGATCCATTACGATGAGAGCGGTGTGTGAAGAGCTAATGCTAAACAACTCATCACACTTCTAACTTATAGCCGTGTCTGTTTTTATTCATCAGACAAAAAGTGGAGTTTTTAGACAAATATACACAGAAGTGTTTGTGTGTGGCTTTAATTTGAAGGATATACAAAAGAAAGTTTTTATTGAACCGGAACAGAAAGCTTTAAATCAACCACAGCTAAAGATGTTTTGGAAGATGTTTTCAAATTAGATCAGCACTTTATCTCTTTTTATTTTTCCAGCTGTTAGTAGAGTTAAGTTTGAACTCTCGTCAGAAAGCTTTTGTTTGTTACCTAAAGTTTTGGTCCTAGTTCACATTTGGACATTTTTAAAGGAGCAGTATGTAACTCTGACACCTAGTGTTTAAAGTGGGTACTGCAGTCCAAATTCTAAACATCACAGAGAGCTGTCTCCCCCCGCCCCCTCCTCTCTAGGGTGGGTGCTCACGCAGGTCGCCATGTGGTGGACACTGAAGCTTCAGTGTTTAGCCAGCTCTGCATCGGTCTGTAAACCTTTCTGCGTTCTAACATCTCTCCATTTTTTTAAAAGCATCTCCAATATTTTGCTTTTATGCCTACTTCACCTGTGCAATTGAGTCTAAAAGACACCGTCTAATTCACAAAGCACACGCAAAGGGTGAATGCTCCCCAAACTGCGCTGCAGAGCAAACAGCGTCTCTGCGCTCCAGCGCTGATTGGGCATATACAAATGAGTCTTTACAGTATGCAGTCATTTGGGTGGAAATTGTCTCGCCTTTCTATGCAAACCAATAACAAACACCAGAGCTAATATCCAAGTGCTGTAACAGTGGAAATATGACCCTCTGCTGAGAGTTGGCGGTAACTGCGCCACAGTATTTATAAAGGATGTGACGCCCAAACTCTCCAGTGATGATGACAACAAGTACACCTCTCAAGGATGTACATATTACTTTGACATTACGATCATTAATTCGATAGCTTTGTTTTAAACGGTGAAACTCATATCACAGTTGTTGAGTCTGGCCTCGCGATAAACTGGTTAAGAGTGCCGCCTCCTCTCCTCGCTCATCGTTTACATTCACGGTGACAGATTTGAGCTCCGTCAGCATTAGAGCGACAATCACACGCAGAGAGTCGAGGAGCAGTCAGCTTTGTGTCGCAACCAGGCGCAAAACAACAGCAAAGTGCACGGATCAGGTGACCTTTTTGGCGTGTTTGCGACTGCATATCATTAGCGTGAAAAGGACAATGAGACGTAGCAGATAGTCGAAGGAATGGAGCTGTTAGCGGCTGCAATCCATTCGCCCTTCAATTTGTTTTCTTCCGTGAACAAACAATAAGCCTCCTTGAATCCTGTAAATACCCTCTGACTGTCTCCAGACAAACTTTACTGGGAAAACAACCCAAAGAGTAAAACAACATTGTGTTTGTCACAGCTGTATATCAGTCTGACACATTATGCAAAACGCAGCGATCTCAGCCCCGCGAGAAAAACCACAGCCTGCATCAACATTCATGAGTTTACACAGCCTGGATTATTTCCTGTATGTGTGTCTGTGTGTTTCTATATGTGTGTGTGTGTGTGTGTGTGTCATTCTCACACACTTCTCAGCATTAGTGAGTTATTTGGCGAGATCATTTCCTGTCTCCGCTCAGGTGTCTCACCTCTTTGTCTCCTCACTCCTCCTCATCGCGCTCATCTGTACTTCACACACTTATCAGCGTTAATGTGTTACATCCATTCACACCAACAGGCAGGAATGTGTGTGTGTGTGTGTGTGTGTGTACGAGAGAGAGAGAGTCTTACTCCGTCTCTACACTGTATTCACACAAATATTCACTCTATCTCTCTCGTTTTATAACTCCGACACAATCTCACGCTCTGCTGCTTCATTCATCAGTGATTAAACTCTCTCTCTCTCTCTCTCTCTCTCTCTCTCTCTCTCTCTCTCTCTCTCTCTTCATTTACACACACGCACACATGCACACACACACTCACACACCTGTCTCACAATGAAACACACACTTTACCTCGGTACATTTACAGAAAACTCACACCATCATCACTCACGAGCTGTATGCATCACACACACACACACACACACACACACACACACACACACACAGTTACTGACTGATGGAGTGATCATTCACGCTCCTTATGACGACAAACAAACACACAAAAAGCTACCACACAACAATAAATGTGTATAAATTGATGAATATTTGATGCAGCACAAATAAAACAGCCTGCAGACACAACCTCTCTCTCTCTCTCTCTCTCTCTCTCTCTCTCTCTCTCTCTCCCTCTCTCTCTCTCTCTCTCTCTCTCTCTCTCTTGTTGCTTCATCAAAAATTCAATAACCTCATCTGTAACTGACTGTCACACAGACTGGAGACGGATCAGAGCAGAGGAGGGGAATAACAAAGGAGGTAAACAGAGAGAGAGAGAAAGTGAAAGATGGACGACTTGTGTGAAACTATGAACTTGATAACTTGGAGAGAAACGAGTGAGAGGGATTTTTGGTCTTATTAACATCAAACTTGAAATCAGAGGTCAGCAGATAGTGTTACGTTCTCTTCTTTAAGATAAAACACGTTCTGAGGTTTTTATATAATTCATGTCTGACTTTGTTCTCCTCTTGACGCCTCTTTAAAGAATCCTCTCCTATATTCAAACCGTTCTCTTCCTGTTCTTGTCTTGTTTTTCAGGTTGTTTGAGACTCTTCAGTCTCTCTTCTGGTCCATATTCGGGTTGTTAAATCTCTATGTGACCAATGTGAAGGCTCGACACGAGTTCACGGAGTTCATCGGAGCGACCATGTTCGGCACGTACAACGTCATCTCGCTGGTGGTTCTGCTCAACATGCTGATCGCCATGATGAACAACTCGTACCAGCTCATCGCAGTGAGTCACAAAACAACTCTTTTTATGCTGAAAAAAGCAGATACCCTAAACTTGTTCAGGTTCCAGCCTTTCAGTAATAAGACATTTCTGCTTGTCTTCAGTTTTAAATCGTTTGGATTAAACAGATTGAACTTGAGCAAACTACACGAGCAGTTTGAAGACACTACTTTGGGGTTTTTTAGGCTAAATTTACCTTTTTTTTGTATTTAATAGTTGTAATAAAATGTAGCAAAATCACATATTTAAATGACTTGATCTGTTGGACTCATTTCAAAGTCTTGCAGTGAGCATTAGTCGTAAATAAAAAGTCTCGTACCAGATATAAAGCCTGACTCATCGCTCTCATAGATTTCATTTAAATCAAAACAGATCAATCCCTCAGATTTTTCCATGACCTCATAGACTAACCCAGCTCTCCATCCTGCAGGATCACGCTGACATCGAGTGGAAGTTTGCACGCACCAAGCTGTGGATGAGTTACTTCGACGAGGGCGGGACGCTGCCGCCGCCCTTCAACATCATCCCCAGCCCCAAGTCCATCCTGTACCTGCTCGTGTGGCTCCACAGCAAGCTGTGCCAGAGGGGCCAGCTGCCGGGGGAAGACTCGCACAAGTGCCAAAATCTGCGAGAGTTCACGGTAACAGCTTTAACGCCTTACATCGTCCGTGTGGGTCTGGTTATAAATAAAAAAGGGCTAAAAAAATGGCTCCACGCTATTTTGTAATCCAAAGAGTCCCAAAAAATGTCCCGTTGGATCAGTCAGGAGAGATGGTGTGGGAATATGAGGTGCTGTGGACGTTTCAGCACCACGGACAGCGACATCACTGAACCAATGTCTACAGGGAGAGTTAATTTTCAGATCAAAGAAGCTTCAAGTGTTTTTATCTGTTTATTCAGACTATTGGGGATTCAATCCGTGGGTATATGTTTCCTGGATAGGAAACTTTTGGATGAATAGGCTTCAGGTAAAGTGGGAACAATTTCTGACTTCAGGGATGTAAAAATAAAAGGCTAATTTCTTACATATTTATGTTTCTGTTACTCGATCTAAACACGATATTTACGTGATGTTATTGTCTTATGTATCATTTAAACTGTTAGTGGTCCTTTTTTTTAGTTTCCAGGGAACAGAACCAGACAGATAAAAATGACCCAAAAATGCCTCACACAGGGCACCATACAATAAAGGGGCAGAGTTTATTCAACAGTCCAGGTCGGTACACAGGTAATTCAAAATTTCCACGCAAACAAATCAGAGAGGAGAAAAGTCAAAAAAGGAAGGCAAACTCACATGAGAAGAAGACTTGAACGAGGCGACACGAGGGAACACACAGCATGAGGGAGGGCACACAGGGGTTACATACATAATATATAACCAGGGGCTAACGAGACACGGGTGAGCACAATCAGGGTGGGGAAACATGAGGCGCAGGATCTGACAGACAGAGACAAGGGTGAGTACAAAATAAAACAGGAAATGACAATTATACTAACATAAATGGACGGACAAAAAACATGACCTTAGGTGACTTGAGCGGTTGTGTCACCAGGTCACATCTCCAGCATTTTCAAGTCATTTTTGTGTGACGTTTTAGGCGGTTTAAAGCTTTCGCAGACAACAATCATTCCCAGATGAAGCGCACCCGGGGTCAATCTTAATGGGACAGTTTGTGTTTCCAACATGTTTCTCTGCTGCTCCGTGAAACTGTAGATGTAGTATTTCACATGTAGGTTAATGTGCTGCAGTGACCGTGTGTCTGTCACTGAACACGCAAACAAGCTGCGTGTCATCAGGCCGTGTGCTGAGGTTCATGTTAACAAGTCACAGGAGGATTCAGTGATTTACATGAAACTCAGGTGAGGTTTATTTAGAACAGCTACATGACAGAAGGGAAGAGCTTCCTGTTCGTTTATCAGTGTTATGTTTGGTTTTACAGCAACACGAGAGTATTAAATATAAAGCACAGACTGTAAATAAACCAACATGCTCTAAGAACGTGAAACAGCGCAATGTTTTCAACCTGAATAGTTCTTTAGTACCGACCGACATGTGACAGTCACTCAGCATGAACCAGGACACTCTCTACAGTCTTGAGTGGATTGTTTTTGTTAAATCAACCAAATGAAGATCGGGCTTTACCTTTAATTTCTGTCTTTAGATGATTAAAAAAAAAGAAAAAGAATTCAACTTAAAAGTAAATCTAGCTTTAAGGGCGTGATCACACTAGGCATCCGTACCGTGCCCAAGCAGTGCGGTACACTTGGCCCTGGCACGCTTCGAAGAGGTGTGCTTCTGCACGGTACAGTTCATGCACGCGCATAAGCACGGGTACACAACGTGGACGGCCTTTATTATCGAGAAATACCGGAGTGTTCTGTCTGTATTTGACTAAAATGACTCAGAATAAGCCTCAAAGTCAGTAAAGTAGCTGTCATGTTCTCTGTGTTGTTCTCCGATGTGCGGACTGTGCAGGCCAGCGGGGGAATAGGGTGGGGGGGCAATTGTTCTTCAGCACGGTTGCGGGACAACTGGGCCTAGTGTGAGTGCGCCCTGAGATTTGGCTTTAACATTTGCAAGCTTCAACATTTGCTCATAGTTAAATTTTTTTATAACTCGAGGTGTTCAGAGCGCTCCTGCAAACAATGCAATGTGGTCAATGCATCTCAAGTCCCATGCAGCATTAGTGTGTTTATTTACTACCTTTAGAAAAAACAACAACATTCAACGCTGGCTTTTGAAGACGTCTAAGATAGCTTTAGAGATGAATCAATGCAGAGCCTGTAATCAATCAGAGCAGAAGGACTTATGGCCATCCTGCTCAGAGAGCCAGAGCTGCAGAGTTAAAGTGGATATATGTGTTTCATTTCATATTCATGTAATGATTCAGCACAGGGACAGACATCAGCTGTTTGTCTATAAGCTCAGAAGAACATCGGCAGAAAAACACGACCTGGTAAACACGTTCAGCAGCCCAGTCATCCAGAGACACACACACACACATGCACGCACGCACGCACGCACGCACACACACACACACACACACACACACACACACACACACCGTACAGCTGGCATGTTCACCTCAGCTGCAGTCGGCTGAGTTATATAAGCCCACCAGCCCACATAGGTTCACAGAGCGGCACAGCACTGCAGAGATCTGATGGAGGGAGGGTGTGTGTGTGCATGTGTGCGTGCGTGTGTGTGTGTGTGTGTGTGTGTGTGTGTGTGTGTGTGTAAACAGAGTAAGCATAAAAACAACATGAGTTATAGAAAGCAATGATGGCTGTGAAGAGGGGGAGGGAGAGATTGTTAGAGAATGATGAGGGAGGATGGATGCATGTTTGTATGTGCGTTGATAGAGTGAGCATTAATGTGTGTGTCTGTGTGTGTTTTTGGACAGCAGGGAGCGAGTGAAAGACAAATGAGAAGCGTGGATGGAGTTAGACGATGAGTGTGAAACAAGATGAAAGGGAAATGGAGACAGAGAGGTGAAACTCTGAATATGAGATGAAAAAATTGAAAAGATGGAGAGGGGACAGAGTGTGTAGGTGTCTGTGTGTAGGTGTGTGTGTGTGTGTGTGTGTGTGTGTGTGTGTGTGTGTGTGTGTGTGTGTGTAGGTGTGTGTGTGTGTGTGTGTGTGTGTGTGTGTGTGTGTGTGCGTGTGCGTGTGTCAGTTGCAGTTGAAAAAGAAGAGACAGACAATCAGCTTGTCTTCATTCCTAAGGCGACAAAACACAGACTCAGAAGTTAAACTAACGGTTTCGTAACCATACTAACATCCACGGGACGGCTCAAAGGGGGGTCTAGGGTGGCAAAGGCCCTAGACCCCCTGAAGTTTCAATGGCCATCCCAGGTGCCTTCAGGTAATGCTAAACTTTCATTGGATATGCTCCATGTGAAAGGCGGGACTTAAGTTCAGAAAGCTGTGTTTGAACAGCTGGTAGCTACTTTTCAGGCATGACAATGTCACCAATTTTCTTTTGACTTATTTTGAAGCCACACCACACCACATTTTTCATTCTGACTTCACCCAGAGTCTTTCCTGCCGGCCCCATAGTTTGTTCCACAGACATTCTGAGTGAGCTGATGTGAGAATGCAGCAGGATTTAATTAGGAGAATTCACCACGAGCGAATGGGAGGGGGGTGGTTACGTTTACAAGGGAAATACTGTCATTATAGCGTCGTATACAGGACTGTTGCTTCATCCACCACATGTGCTTTGTTCTTATACGTAACGTCTAACCTCAGGAGACCCCCTACCCGTCTGACAGGGATAGTCTCCCTCTGTGAGGTGCATTTGTGAGCGAGTTAAATTGTTGTATTGTTTCTTCTTTTTTTTATTGTGAAAATGTGAAAACAGTGCATGTGCTGGACAATACAAAACAATGCATACACAACAAGAGTAGTAGGATAGTTTAGAACAAGAATACTGAGAAATCAACGAGTATAGACCTCCACGAACAAAGACATTACAAAACAATACAAAATAAAAATAAAGATAAATAAAGGTACAAGCCAAGGAGAGAAGAAAGAGAGAGAAGAGGGTTCTTAGGGTTAGAAGTGGTTCTCCTGTACGGTGGACTTGAGAGGGAGAAGAGAGAATGGAGGGTTTGTGTAGAATCGTTTCTACGATGCATCAAGATGCAGACGTGGACGTTTTGTGCGTCCATGCAGAGACTGAAATGTTGAATTATCGCTAATCAAACATGCGTATGTGCTCACACATACTTTATACCAACCCAGCAAAAGTTTTTTTTTTAAACTCTGGGCATGCTGTCGTCAGCTTTTAGTGACATAACAGGCAGAAAAAATGAAATCCTGAATATAATCAATGAAAACAAAACAGACTGAGATGTTTCATGATTCAATCTTTGGATTGATCTTTGTTTGATGAAGCAGCACCTGAAGACAAGTCTGGTAAATAACCTGATATCATGGATGACGCAGACAATAAGGAGACCTGACTGTGTTGATGAAGTGTCCTTAAACCAGACGATTTACCTCCTACCTCTGTCTCAGAGAGAAACACATTAGTATCAGTCATTTAAAAGCCTCATAAAACACACAAGGACTTGTTTTAAAAGCACTTAAGAGACAGAGTGTCAGAACCATCGCTTCAGTTTAGACTCTTAATCCAATCAGATCTGTCATTGGGTGAGGTGATGAGTGTCTTTAAAGGGAACATAGATGAGTGTAAGCTTCAGCTAAAGGTGGAGACTGTTCTCCTTAATGTCATGTTCACATTCAGAGTGAAGAAAAATGATTAACTAGAGTTCATTACTCACTAATATGAAGGATTCAGGCTGTAAAAGTCAATCTGTCTGACCAGTTCTCTTTTGTTCTAGTTTGGTGCTTTAAAGTAAGAATGTGTGACTTTTTGATCCAGTAGATGTCGCCCTTGAGCTCCAACATCAAACCAAAACAAACTGCTGTTTGGCCACACCTCCTCCAAACTGAAGCCTCCGCTCTCCTCCAGAGACACACCTCCAACCCTGCCTGAACTCAAGTTCACACGAAAGAGTTATCAAATGGAACGCACCATAATTAAGCACGATTAAGCCCAAGCGGCAGACAAAATTATCCTTTGTGTCTTGCATTGTTGTGTTAGCATGCTAATGTTAGCGCTCTTTAGTTAGCTCATAGCTTCACATTTCATGTAAACAGACACCGAATGATCGTGATCTAAAGACACTTATGAGACATTCAAATAATCAGTGAGTATGTTCTTCTTCTTCTCTCTAGTCCTTGACTAAAACAGCTTTTATACACAAGGGGAGGAGCCGGCCGTCCCGTCCATGTAAACACGGCTCTGACAACAACACAGCCAGCGGGACTCGAGCTTCTCACTCCTTGTAGACAGTCATGACTCAGAGAGACATTTACATTTACCTTTAAAGAAAATGTCACTTCAAAGCCCCCTGCAGTAACAGATGGGTAACGTCACTCAGGCTTCGTACAATAAAATAATAACAGTCAATGTCGGGAATTGCTCCTGTGGCTCTCACTGAAAATGCTGGTTGTCCAAAAGTTCCTAACATTGTTTCTGCAGAGTGAAACACAGTGTTGAAGTGGTCATACTTATTCAGGAATTCATGTATACGCACGTCTGCAAGACAAGAGAAAACTGTGAAAGTTTTGAATGATTTTTTTTTTTTTTTTTTCTGTCTTTGCAGGAACGGCACGCTGACAGTCTGATACAGAATCAGCATTACCAGGTATGTACACCTGTCTCTGCTCCATGTCTGTCTGTTTTGTTTCTGTGTTTGGAGGTGTGTTTGTTTTTGTGGTATAGCAGGACCTGCTACAAACCTGACAGTCCACAATGTAAAGTGTTAAAATGGTCAAACTCAACACTATTTGTCATAATTTTTTGGGGGGAATACTATTTTTGTCCTGCAAAAAAATAGATTAGCAGAATGATACCACTGTAAAGTCTGTTTCAGTCAAGCTAGTTTACCTGGAATAAAACAGTGGAATCTGTGACGCAGCAGGAAAAGTCCAGATACCAAGTAAAACCCCTGTCTCAAGATTTACCCACATTTTTCTTAACTTATGCTCCAGGCATCACACACACACACACACACACACACACACACACACACACACACACACACACACACACACACACACTGAACAGATTGCATCTCCCCCAGCTGTGTTTCTCTGACCGTGTCCAAACTGAAACCAGCTCCCTGTGGATCCTCAAACTGCCTGAGTGTGTGTGGCTGTGTGTATTAGTGCGTCTTTGCTAGGCTATCTGCTGTGTGTTTAGCCAGCTGTTGCTCCTGACAACAAGCCTGTTTGTCTGTTTATATAGAAATGACAGAGGAATAGGGATTGTCAACAAGTATAAACTCTGTCTAAGCACTTAAAGTGACAGTTACAACATTAGATTAGTTTCTTGTTTGATCAGGTTGAATCCACACATTTGTATTTTTCCAACAAATATTCCTCTACAGCCCCGTTTCCACCAAGCCGTTCAGTTTGGTTCGGTTCAGTCCGGTTCACATTTATTGGCTTTTCCACGGTCAAAAGTTGGGAATGGTGCCAAAATACACGATCTCTACCTTCCTACTTTTTTGGTACCCTTCTGTTTGGGTACCAAGCAGACCAATCTGACCCTGCAAGGTGGGGCTAGACAAACTACAGTCTGTTGATTGGTCGAAAGAATCGTCATTTCCCGTGTGACAGCAGTTATAAGGGACAAACACAAAACGCACCATGTTTAATATCCCCTGGATTTCGTGGAGACAAGTTTCAAGGCTGTTTTTCTATTTTTATTTTTGAGAACAATGCCAGTGCGTAGCATTGCGAAATGGACGACCACGGAGTTGCAGACTCTTAGGTATCAGCAGAGAAGAGGAGGTGCAGAGGGAACTGGACGGCGTAACGGTGTTCTAGCTTGTTTCGCAAAGGATGGCTGCAAAAGGGGTTCGCAATGACATCGGAGCAGTGCCAGACTAAATGCTCCGTGCCACTCTAGTCAATGAATGTGTGTCCACAGCGAGCGCCGAGGTCCATCTCCGGAGTGTGCCACCAGAGCCACTACGCTCTGCTCCATTTCAAATATGCTGTGAGTCTATTTTCGACGGAGTAGGCTGCAAGCTGCGCTCCACTGCGCTCACGTTCCAGAAACGGATCCAGTGGGGAGGGGTGCGCCATCCAACGGAGCAAAACCATGCGCGCCACAGTCTGTCAGCGCCATGGTTCTGCCCCGTTGGAGTATGTGGGATTGGGGGTTAGGGTACATCTGGCTCTGGAAATGCAAGCCAGATCAGGGTTATTTGTACCAAACCGTACCAAACTGAAACGCTTAAAAACGCTTCATATGAGTAAAAACACTTTTTTAAGCCCTTAAAGAGACCGTTTATTGTTTTGTTGGCAGCTCCAGTGTGACTGTTTTCCTGATTTCCAGCTTTAATGGAATTTCTGTTCGACAAATCACATTTTTACACCTCAGCGCTGGCAGCCATTAACAACACATGAACGCCAGTACTTAGTGTTTGGCAGATCGGATTGTTTCTTCGATATCTGTGCATGATTTTTAAGGTTGGTCGTAAGATAAACTGCCCTTCACTTTAACGGTGTGTGTGTGGTTTGTTCTGGCAGAGGCAGAGAGTGACAGCACGCCAGAACGTCCTGTTTGGCAGTCGCAGGTGTCGACTGTGGGAGGATGCAGTGTGTTAATGTGTGTGTGCGTGTGTGTGTGCAGGGTCTGACTCACCGCCCACTGAACAACAAATGCTGTTGAGATGTGTCTCTGCTCTTTAAATCAATAAGAGCTGAACGCCTCATTGGCTGATTACTTAATGACAGAGTAACATTTAAATCCGTCAGTCGGGATGAATCATTCTGCATTGGACATTTTTTAAATGGTTACACTGAAAAAACACTGATAACAATGAGAGTTAATGTTTGCCGTAACACCAGGTTGAAAAGTTCTCATCATGCACCATGTATTAAACTAAAATAAAATGTGACTATTATTTCCTTACTTGTGTATTTTTATCTTCTACATCAAAGCTCTACAGATCTACAGCAGTGCAATCAAAAACATTTGACTCTTCAATCTTTAAGTTAACTCACAAAGCAAACTGAACATGTAGATCAGAGGTTTGAAATAAAAAAGTGTGGGGTGCAAAACAAAAAGGAAGGAAATCAAGCAAAAGATGGCGACTGTCTCTTGCAGGAGGTGATCCGGAGCCTGGTGAAGAGGTACGTGGCGGCCATGATACGCAGCGCCAAGACGGACGAGGGACTGACGGAGGAGAACTTTAAGGTGTGTGCTATCAGTTTATAGATAAATATAAACATTAAGAAGAAACCTGTGTTTTTACCAAGATGTTGCACAATGAGTGAAACAGCAGAAATAAAACTACAGTAAAATACATGAAACCCATAAGGACACGATACAATTCATCGAGATTAATCACTGAGATTCAAAAGTTTATCGCGATTAATAACATTTTTAACTACGTTCATTCCATTATTTTGCATTTCAAAAAAAAGTTTTTGGTATGCTTTTATTTTGTATTTTTGTACAGTCTTGAGCTAAGGGTTCTTTACTTCCTGTAGGATACAAACCTCTCCATCACTGCGTCTCCTCGTCTGCAGCCCACAATCTGCAGCTCTGATCAATACCAGCACTTCACAGTCGATAATCCTCCAGTAGAGTTTCTCTCCATTCTCTAAATCTTCTGAGCGTCAAATTATTCTGAGCTCCACAGTCCGTTTCCCATGATGCATCTGCAGCCCGGCCGGGGCTTTGAAGTGTAAAGTTCCTGTGGGCTCTTTAGTGCAGAAAACAACATCAGGTGAACATGGAAGTGCATCACGTTCAAACTACAAGTGAGAGTAGGTGAGGAATGAGGAGTCACGTATAAGCGGAGAGAGTGTGTTAAATATGCGTAACAAACATCAGGTGCATGTAGACATGAATCGTTATTTAATTCCTGGAGGAACAACGCCACATGTGCAGCGTTTGGATCCTATTTGGCAAGGGAAAAGACAAACATGAAGAAGTAGCTGTGATTGTAAAATGTAGCATGTAGCTCTGTGTGTTTGAGTGTCTGTGAAAGAGAGAGAGAGAGAAGATTACAGTAGAAGGAAACTGATTGTTTGTTTATGTAAACATTTATGATAATCTTCTGTGAAAGACTTCAACACAGCAATAAACTGAACATGCTGCATGTTATCTTCTTCTACATGTTTTATACAGAGATAAACAGGAATAAACACCGCACAGATGGTGGTCCACTGATTGCACATCACATGAACACATTGCTTATTTACATACGCAGTACCTATGGCGCTGTTGTTGTTGCAAAACAATTTGCAAATGTGTAAACAGATCCACAAATTCATAAATGGACCCACAAAGTCGTAAATAGATCTACAAAGTCCTAAATGGACCCACAAAGTCGTAAATGGACCCACAAAGTCGTAAATAGATCCACAAAGTCGTAAATAGATCCACAAAGTTGTAAATAGATCCACAAAGTCGTAAATGGACCCACAAAGTCGTAAATAGATCCACAAAGTCGTAAATAGATCCACAAAGTTGTAAATAGATCCACAAAGTCGTAAATGGACCCACAAAGTCGTAAATAGATCCACAAATTCGTAAATAGATCCACAAAGTCGTAAATGGATCCACAAAGTCGTAAATAGATCCACAAAGTCGTAAATAGATCCACTGATCTGTACTACAGTTTACACATGTGCACGTTTTCTTGCAGTAGTAGCTCCATAAATACTATTGGAGTAAACCTGCAATGTAATCCCATAAGATAAAGAAACATTATATCCATGGTCTCCTAAAATTAATGTATTTGACCATCGCTAGAATAAATTAACACATCATGCATTTCATTCTTACCCTGCAGTCAGAACAACAAATCCTGCTTATCGTCATTATTTCTAAGCTGGGTAAATAAAGGACGTAACCACTGTGAGGACACTCCGTGGTTTCTCGGCTGTGTAAATGAAGCCTTGAGTTTGCTGATTGGCATGTTGGTTTTCTGGAGCCAGAAGTGACCATATTTAGAGGAGGAGCTGGAGTGAAGCTAGGGGTTAGCAAGTGGCAAGTTATCAACGATAAACATTTAACACTCATGGCTAATTCATTAGCTGGTGTTGTTGGTTTAACCTTGTGTTTTCCAACACAGTGGGATTGTATTTGAGGTGGTGATTGTTTAGAGTTGTTTATTTTTCAGACTGAAGATGTTAAATAAACAATATTCATCCAGATTTAACTCGTACAGTGCGAGCTCCTAGGTCATGCCCGACAATCGGGTCGTACAGTATGAGCACATTAATCAAGCGCTTTGGTTGTATGTCGTTAAAGTTTCAGTCGTACAGTGTATGCTGGGCTTAAGGTAGTAGGATCAACAATTGCATTGACTGGTATGAACTATTTTTAAAATAAACTTTTCCTTCATGTTCTAAATAAACTCTTTTCTGCAGCTCAACATTTCTGGAACTTAAAATTTTGTCTCAAGCTATTTCATTTTATGAACTAAAATTCATGCTTAGACTATTTGAGCATTTTCATTACAGTAAAGTGGCAGTAAAGGCTTAAAAGATGCATCAACTTTTAGTGAATCAAGGAATTTATTAAGTCAATGTATGACATAATTTATTGAAGTCCTTTCCCTGGAACGACCACTCTCTCCTTGGTCACACATTCCCTCTTTCGTCACTTATCCACTCTCTCTCACTCTTTTTCTCACTCGCTTCTCTCTTGACCTCGATCTCCACTTCTTCGTCACCATCCCCGAGTCCTTACCCTCCTCTTCACCCTCTGCCTCTACAAATTGATGTTTCACCTCCACTCCCTCGCTCCGTCACATCACCCATCTCATCACCACTCCTCTTTCCTGCTCTCTTTTTTTATCTTGGTTTTCACACTCATGTTTTCCTGAGTATATCTGAGATTATTTTTACATTAAAATTTTGGGATAAATGTTGCTTTCCTGACAAGACTTTTTGTTCCTATCTTCCATTTTCTTTCTCAGTCTCAACCTTTCTGATTGCTTTTATTTATTCTGTTTCCAGGAGTTGAAACAAGACATTTCGAGTTTCCGCTACGAGGTCCTGGATCTCCTCGGGAACCGGCGTCCACCCCGGCGACATTACTCCTCATCCAGCGAGACAATGAAAGACGACGGCGCCATGGCCTCAGAGGATGACAGCGAATCGGGGGACGGCAGTGGAGGTGGAGGCCAACGGTCAAAAGGTGTGACATTCATGACACCGCTGGAGGACGACAAGTTGCCAGAACCACAACAAGGAGTGTCCGCCTTGGTGCGCTCCATTTCAGGAATTACCCAAATGGAAAGAACCAGCGAGGACGACGAGGTGGATGTGGAGGAGGGCATTGGATGGGGGGAAGAGGAGGAGGAAGAGGAGGGAAAACCAAAGAGCAATGGGCTGAAGTCGAATGTCCTCCCCTCATCCTCCACCTCCGTCCTCCCCTCCCAGTCTTCATCATTCGCCACTGCATTGTCTTCATCCCTTGCTCGAACAAGAAGCCGGCTCCATCGACTCTCATCTCCAGGATCAAAAACAGACTCTTTCAAGCGCCTCTCATACCTGTTCTCACGCTCAAAACGCAAAGCCCCACCCCTGCCTCTACCTCTGCAGTCCCCGTCATCCTACACTATCTCCGACGGGTTGCTCGGCCCCCTGGGGAGCCACTCCGACTTCGGACTCAGTAACGTGACCAGAAGTGAGACTCACTTGAACGAAGTAGGCCGCTCAGTCGACATCAATAACCCGTCGTTCTCCCCGCGGAGAACGAACGGGCGGGACTCCCTCCTCACGCTGCCCCTCCCACCCCCATGCCCCTGCCAATCCCTGCACTGTGCTTCCAACATGTCCGAGTCCAGCTCACGCCTCCTGGACTCCAGTGAGGACGTTTTCCAGGGCGGAGGCGTGGGAGGATCAGGCGAGGGTGGTGTGGATGGAGGAGGGGGAGGAGGAGGGGTGATGTTGATGGGTGGGTGGGTGGGACCATGCGATGATGTCATAGAGGACAGCTGTGAGGTCATAGAGGACTCTGTCACCACACAGCTATAGGAAAAAGGGACAACCAAACTGTTTTTTCTTTGTTTGTTTGCATATGGATTAACACAGAGAGGACAGAGAGAGAGCGGTGGGAGGGACGGGAATCCAATGGAATCTGTTCTGTAACTCAGCACGATGGGCTCTGGAATTCTACAGTGGAGTTCTAGGAGCAACATTTCCGAGATCAAAGCAGCTTCAGCGATGGTTCTGGTTAAACCTAAGAGGACAAAAGGGATGCTGAATTGGCAGATGGTCATAAAGACAGTTTGATATCATCGGATTGTCTGGAATTTTCCAGTTAATATGCCACAGTCACACCTCTGTCAAGTTCAAAACAACTGCACTGGGTACCTAGCAACTATATCTGGATAGGTACCAAGCTAGCCAGCCACTGCTTGGTATAACCAGCTACAAATAAAGCTACTTAGGTAACTTACCAACAAGCTAATCCTCTTTTTATCAAGCTGACTAGCAAGGGAGCGAGGGAGCTACTAAAGCAACCTACTTTGGGAACTCCCTCACTATCAGTAAGCCAACTATACTGGCTTACTCATATATTGAGAGAGGGGGAGTTTCCAAAGTAAACGTCTAGTGAGCTAATCAATTGGATATTGAGCTACCAAAGTAAGCTGTCAGTTTCCCATCCCCGAGTGAGTGAGCTCACAAGCTGGTGAGTTATTGAGCTACCAAATAATGTGCTAGTGAGCTAAGCCTCCAGTCAGTATGCTATCCCGCTAGAGAATGAGGGAGCTAACACAGTAACCCTAATCATAACCTCCCACTGACTGTTTTAACTAGCTAATGAGTGAGTGAGCTATCTCCTATTGAGACAGCATTCAGATTAGTGTGCTAACTCTAGAGTAAGGGAGCTACAAACCTAAGTGAGCTTACTAGAAAGCTTAAAAGTTCCAAGGTACGGGGCCCCATGTACCATGGCTATAGTCCTCGAAGCGGGTGGCCGAGGTTCGACTCTGAACCTCTGCTCCTTTACCACATGTTATTCCGCACTCTCTCGACCTGCATTCCAACTCTGTCCACTGTCCTGTCTCAAATTAGGGCACACAATAACCAAAAATAAATCTTTGAAAAAGTTCTAAGGTTGTGAGCCTACCCCTCAGTGACTGATCTGACTAGCTAGAGAGCAACACAGCTTACAATATAATCTGCTTTTGAGCTAACCTCTTTTTGTGTGAGATGACTAGCAAGTGAAAAATGGAGATCCCGAAGTCAGGTTTTGTAAGCTAACCATGCTACAACTCGTGAGCTCTACAAGTGAGCTCACAAAACTGCAGGGCAAGAGAGCAACCAAAGTAGCTCACTGGGGAGTCAGTGTGCTTAATGGCTAACAATGTAACTTGAGACTAATCAACTCTTTTTAATCAATTATTTGAAGTTCATGACAATCCTAAATTGCATATCACACACATATAACTAGCTATGCTAGGCTCTTGAGGACTAATTTGGTTCCCAAAGGGTAGTTAATGTCAGGGAAAATCTGCAGCAAGTTTGTTTTTGTTCAGTTTTGATGATATGCTACATCATGTTCATGGTAAAGCTGAGGTCCATCTTTTCATGGTGTTCACAATATAACACCAAATTGCCTTTATAAACATCTGCCAATTTCTAAGCAAGCCACAAAGGAGGAGTTTCAAAACGAGAGTACAAGTTTTTCTTCTATCCTCTGGGACATTGAGAAACTATTATTGTGGAATTACAAGAAACCAAAGCAACTTTTCAGACGGGAAATATCGTCAACAGTCTGTGTTTGGTTTTAAACACATGATGCCGTCTCTCCCTTTAACCAAGCTTCAAATCTGTTGTGGATTAAATGGAATAAAATCCTCTTAAAATCACTTGAATTGGAATGGATCTACACTCGGACTAAGATTTTACCTTTTGCCAAATGGAATTGACTGAGTCCCACTCCTACATGAACTTTGTAGAACTTAAAATTACAAAAACAGTTTTTTTGGCGGGGGAGGGGAAACGGAATAACCTCCCCTTTAACTCTGGAATTTCTTGGATTAAACTCAGACCGAATCACTGGGATATAAAGGGATCGGCATGGGACCATTGCTCTGCTATCGATAGCCTGCACCCTCTCTCTCTACATCAACAAGGGCCAAGGAACTTTTATTTTATCCTAATAACAGTTATACTAGTAATAATAATAACGATCATAATAATAATAAGTGACTTCTAATAATAGTTATGAGGACTATTCTGGTTTTCTTAAGACTGTCTTTGCTTCTATTTGAGTTGCCTACAATATTCTGGCTTCTCGTTCAGCTCTTCCTTAATAAGTACACTTTAACCTGATGAATAAAGATTTACGGTGATATTTCTTGTAAGAAGGAGGGATAATGGCGGTGAGAATTGGTGGAAAGGTGGAAAGAAAGGTGTGAGACAGGGACATATGAATGCAAATAAGTGGAAGTTTGGTGAATGGGATCCAGGAGGTAAAAGAAAAGTAAAGAATGAGATTAAAAGGAAGATTGAATGAACGAGGAGCAGATTGAGAAAATGGAGTTCACCTTTGTATCTGGGGAAATCTATTTTAAAGGGAAATTTCACCAGAATTTCATCATGATATATATTTATTTTTTCTTGAGGTTGCTCGGCGTGGCGACTTCAAAAGGTTGGCATGAGCAGAGGCTGTTGAATTTTACTCTGGTTAATATACGACTGTCAGCGATGAAGTAGAGAAATTATGCATGTTTGATTAAAAAAAACACAGATACCTAACACACTCACAAATCACCACATGCAAACACACACTGGAGACACCAATATGTGTGATGAGTAGCCTTTGGCCAAATGTTTCACCATTTCTGAGAACTCTCCAGAGTATCAGCTATTTCTCTCCGCTCCCCATCTGTCTTTCATGATTATTTTACCTATTTTCATTCTTCTTACCTTTCTGTCTTCTCCAAACACACAATTACACACACTTGTTCCTCTGGCAGACGCCGTGACCTCACCACCAGCTGTCTTGGCAGAAAGCTTCAACCCACCAATGAATCACCGTCTCCAAAATGTCAGGGTGTAACGATGGAGACCTGATTACTCCCTCAACATCCTGTAATCATAATGTCACGTCCAGAGCCAGAGAGCTGTGCGAGGCGGACACAGACACTGTCTTGTCTCTGTTATTGAGTGTGCAGATAAGTGGTTAGTAATGATAGCCGCCTCTTTTGTTTTTTAGGCAATCAATTTTGTGTCTCTTTACATCCCAGCAACAACACAGGAAAACAAATGTGTAAAAGTGACGAGCGTCGTTCTTTAACCCTTACTTTAAGCACGAACACAGAAAATCAAACAACAATTTGTGTTGATCTTTAGAGGTATAAAAATGTGTTAAGTAACTGTGAATCATGACTGGACTGACAAAATCTCTGTACCACTATATTTATCAGGAACTTTATCAGAATAGAAGTGGATCATATCATCAGCATATTGTGTAGCTTAAAGGAGATCTATTATGCTGATCCATATTTAAACATACACATATATGGATGTGGTTTCCGGCTGTTTTGAAAGAGACGTTACGACAACTCAGCAAGACTTGGCCAGAACCTGACGTCAGCTTTTGCCAACGTATCAGAGCAAAGCATGGAGAAAAGTTGTAGGACATGCTCACTCAAATTTCCCTACGACTGCAAACTCAGGCAACGCAGGAACCCAGGCAACTTGACATTTTAGGGGAATGCTCCAATTTGTTGTGCTTGAAGTGAAAACTCTTCAATCTGTGTTGCCCAGAAAATGACCAAATGACCAAAATAGAACAAGAGGCGGAGTCAGTACTGGACATCTCAAAGTTAACCTGTTTTTGCTTGTGTAAAGGGGCTAATGTTTTCCTAATTTATTCCAAAAACAATGTTTAAAAGCAATAATTAATCAGTGATACATCTTTGAACTGTTGCCCCGGCCCCAAGTGGCCAAAAATAAATCAATTAATTCACTTTAAATGCTTCAGGATTGAAGTAATTTGGGATTAAACTTTAAATAATCTGATGATCCTCTGAAAGGCTCGAGACATTTTTATTTTTTTTTTAAATCGAGGGTTTGATGTGTTAGCTCAATCTCACGCTGAATGAGAGGGGGTTTTGGGAGTTCATTGATTCCTGGCAACTGGAGCTTGAAGAGATTTCACGTTTAATCAGCAGCACTGATGCATTGTAAATGAAGGAATTATAGCTCAACAGTGAACTTCAGGTTGATCACAATTACAGAGTTAATATTCAGGACAGCCAAGGTTAGAGCCACAGAGGAAACAAATGGCTGTTTGAGAAGGACGATTGTTTCTGACAGAGAAGGTGAATAAAGAAGGGAAGTGGAGAGCAAAGGTAGGGAGGTCAATTCAACACAGTTTAAAGGTTCTTTTAAGTGTTCAGAAAATGGCTGCTCACATGAACGGTTGCTAAACGTCTGAGCATCCTGGGCCAAAAGTAGTGGCCTACAGGTACGTGTGTTAGCTTTGAATGCACTGTTAGCCAAATCATTTGTTGTTGGCTAAAATCAACTATTCAGACCTATTTGGTTTTTGAACCAGGCTGTAAACATGTTAACTTACGCTGTTAAAACTGGCTTTTTTGAATGGGTGTGTATGTGACTTCCTGTGCGTCCGCAGCAAGCCTCTAGTGGACACTCAAGAAACTGCAGTTTTTTTGCACATCTGCATTGGCTTCATTTTTCAACACCGGAGGTTGCCATTTGGTGATAACATTAGCAAGCAAGTGAGCTAAGGTTAGCAAGCTAGTTGTAACTTTGATTTTCTGCCCTGACATGTGTCTCACCTTACAATAAATATTCAGTTAAGATAAATAATTTACTTCACCTTTAACAAAACATAGAACAAAATAAAATAAAAATATTGTAGTACGCCGCAATGCTTAAAATATTCCAATTGTTATATTTGAGCTAGTGTAGCTGTTTAGCTAGTAGCAACAGAGCTAATCTAAGTAAAGCTGGACAAAAACACAAGAACTGCGGATAAACCAGAGGGCGGGATGGAGGCAGAAAGACAAAGAGCTTTCACTTTCAGGGTTACCAGCGTGCGACTCACCACACCGTAATCAGGGCCGCCCCGCACAGTTCAACGCGTGCAAAAAGCAGGAGGGTTTGATAATCAATCACACTTAATTTCTTCTCCTGACAACAGTTGGTTTAGATTTCAAAGGGCGATTACAGAAACAGACACCTGAACATTTGTGCTTACCTTTACAGTTTAAGTAATGAACGTAAGGATTGAAGCAGAGAAGTATTGATCGATTAATAGGAATTTCTTGATTGATAACTTTACAGTAGCCTTGTGTGTTCTGTCAACGAGGTCTTAGGGTCAGCGCCTGTTATTAACACCGAACACACACACATGCAATTAGGCAGCACCCACGCAGACACTCACACGGGACCGATAATCAATCACTCCGGTTGGTCGATATCCATAATACCCGTCTGATCCTGGGGCTTTTTAACCCCACGGGGGATGTGTGTGTGTCGCACTGGGATTATTGATCCAGCCTGAATCTATAAGTAAATTCTGTTTAGCTGCTGATCGATTTATATTTATCAACATTAGACTTGTACTCGGCATGATGTGTGTTGTGCGTGTGTGTGAAATTGAGAATCATAGAAGCCTGTATGTCTTCTAAAGAGACAAATGGGACGTGAACACACAATGTAGAGTTTAGACTTTAAAAACAATAGACATGGTGAAAAGGGGAGGCTCAAGGTTGATCTCATGCATTATTAAACACACACGCCAGACGGGTACATTACCACTGACCAGCTGCAGGTTTGATTGTAAATTGTTTGGGGCGGCTGCAGTCCACTTTAATAACCCTGTGTGATCTCCGTAATGTGAATCACACAAACACACGAAAGCGTTGATAGCTCTGTGTGGCCTCAATCTGCCTTTGAGGCAACCGAGGCCAACAGCTTAGTCCTCGGTTATGGATCCTAGAGGTGTGTGTGTTTGTGTTTGTGTGTTTGTGAGGGAAGGGGAAGGAGGGTTATTGCATCACATCATACTGAATCCATCTGAACAAGGCCACCTGCAGGGATAACCGTATGAAACATGCATAACACAAATGTTCAATACATTATTAAAAGGTTGCTTCAAAATGCATCACTCTCACAGACTGTAAATAAGAGGTGGGTTGAACCAAAGTGAAGTCACGCATTGATTTTTATTTTTTTTTGCCTGCTGATTTTGACGCCGTGAGTTTTGCATCCCCATGTTGTTGTTGTTTTGGAGCAAACGTTTACTAAGAGAATAAATGAAGTAAGGAGAAGCCTCGGTTTCTTAGAAACTTGTGCAAAATCACACATCGTTTTACAACCAGTGGACTCGCCCCCTGCTGGACATTAAAAAGATTGCAGGTTGAAGGTACTTGTCAGACCCATTGGCTTGTCAAGTTTTGCAAAAAAAAATTCACATTTTGTTATTTTGATTTGCATTTCCCAGCCGCCGTGAAGGTCTAAGTTCTCAGATGACAGCATCAATGGGTAAACTGTGGTGACACCAGAGCAGCTGATATTACACTTTTGTCATCATTTGTTGCTGCTGAGTCTTTCAAGTCATATTTATGGTTATTTTGGCGTGGCTACTCATCACACACACACACTCACGCACACACAAACACACACAGCTAAGAACAAACATATACAGTACACATCCTATATAATATTATTCAGGTTCCCCTCTCACCTTCTCAAGACATTTTGAGCTTTAAGAATCAAAACCTGTCCTTGTTTCTCTTTGTTTTTTTGGATTTCCACATGGATGAATGTATGACTGTGTTATTTTTCTAGAAGCGGACGGCTAGCGCACGTTGTTGACTCTTTAATAAAGGCATCCTTAGAAAAAAAAGTGCAACGTTTGGACTGTTTCTTTGACCTCCATCTTTGTCTTTTCATGATATGATGTTGATTATGTGACAGTAACATTGATTACCTCCTCAGAGTGAGTCCTGCCTAACAGAAATGGAGCAGAGACAGCTTTCAAAGAGCTCATATCATATGAACCCTTGTTCAACTTTCAAAATAAAGTGTAGCATAGCCCCCATCATTGAAAAGCTTCCTCCTAGCATTCACTCACATCTCCAGACCCAGACACCTGCTACAAGTCTGTAAATCGTTGCTATAAATTTAAATTGGCGCTGACAAAAGTCCCATTTTAACGAGTACACTCGCTTTGTCTTCCCGGCTCTGCAGCTGGGGTTATTTTTAGACACAGTTTGAGACGAGGACTCGGCTCAGAGATGCCTGACTGTCTGCTTTGACGGAGCGAACGCAGCGACTTGTGAGAAAGCGGCTCACCATAAAGCTGTGAGGATGTGGTTTCTAATTCCAGATTTAGGCTGGATCCGTGTAAATCAGGTCAATGCAGCGGATGTTCTTATGTAAGTGGTGGGAGTTCTGGTGGAGTTTTACATGTACTGCCTGGGGAAGATGATTATCATTCATAGGATTTTTCATAAATGATGCATATTGCCATCATGTGCAAAATCCTTCGACAAGATTCTCATTTTAAAATATGACACAGCTGGACACATCATTATGATCAAAGCGTGAATAAGTTGTTTGGCTTCAATCTCTAAAACACAGCTCTCGTTAATCAATAACTCTCTCAAGTACAGGAGGCGTTATGCTTTTGCTCAGGTTGTCTGCAATCCATCTTACCACCATGTAAGAGCGGGGATTGGACTTTAACGCAGACGAAGTTTACCGGAAGTCAAAGGTTTTGAGGTTCAAATTACTGTCCACATTAAGAATGTGTTACAAGAAATAAACACAGATGATGAACGATTAACGGATAAACAGACGTGTGTCGATCAGCTCCGCTAACAAGTTTGGTAAAGTTAAGCTAAATTAGTGAAAACTAATAAACGCAAAAATTCAAGAGTTTCACCCACCACAAAAATGAAACAGACTTTTTTGGTCAATCTGTTGGTACAATAAACCGCACAGCAAGTTACATTATTACGTTGCCATTGTTAAGCTGATACATGAAACACTGAAGTGGAAGAATTGACGAGCCCATCCACAATAACTAACACGGTAGGACGAAAGGTTGGTTCACATGCGGACTGAAGCAGGCTTTTTGGGGTTATATAAACTTCAACCCCAGTTTCAATACATGTTTTAGATAAAGGAGATTTTTGTTCTGATACAAAGCCTCCTATCAAAGTCCCGTCTCTGCTCTTTTGTCCGGGATGCTTTTAGTGATCAGGTTGCTTTCATTGTTTCTGCTCAGAGTTTGGATACATGTATTGAGTGTTATAAACTGTTAAAAGCTCGTCTCTTTTAAACTCTTTTATACTCTATGTGTTGAGAGCTTTTCAACAACCTGCCATGTAATCTGAATGCATTATTCTTTTATTCAAGGAACAGCTGAAAAGGAGAGAGAGAGAGAGAGATTTGAGGGCTGATTTTTTTTTTTTAACAAAGTCCCTCGCTCGACCGTTGTGTGGGCTGCACTGCTGAATAAAAAACTGCTTTCATCTCTCTCTCTCTCTTCCTCTCTACATCAACCTCCCCTCCACCAACTCAGTGTCAAGTTCTGCTATGAGACACACAATGATCTGTGTGTGTGTGCGCGCTGGAATGAGGAGCTGGCTGTCCTTTTCGCAGGCAGCGGTAAACTGAAGCACCTCAGAAAAATATGACTATTATTGAACTACTGAGAAACACTCAGTAGTTATCTTGCAGTGAAACACAAATTGCTTTTCCCCTTTTCTCACACACACACTGACACACAAAAATGCAGTAAGACACATCCAAGCACTCTGAGTTACAGTTTATTCAACACAAACATGTGTTTCTCCTCCGTGGATTAACTGTGTTAAGGAGTTCCTCAGGGAACGTATGTAGGTCCTCTGCAGGTGTAAAAAATACATCTTAATACACGTTAAATACCTTTGATTTGTTATTAATATTTTGTTATTAATAGTTAGATTATTTAGTCAGAAGTTGAAGAAAACCGTAGATATCCTTAGGGATCTTTTTTCAAATTCCGTCAAACACTTTGAAAAGTAATAATAATTGTAAGTAATATTTCAGTCAAATTAGTCCTCCATGTGTCTGTTGATATTTTTCAGGACTTTTTAAGAGCACATTGGCTACATGTCGATGCATTAAGATAAACTTATATGTGACAAAGACCCCCCCCCCCATCAGCCTTAAACAGCAAAATACGTTTATAAAAACATAGAGCTCAATTGAAGAGATATGAAAATCACCATTAACAAGATTGCATCTGCCTTATATGATAAGGAGACTATGTTGTTAATCCTGGGAGATGGATTAATGGAGCAGAAATCATTCATTAGAGGCTAATTAGAGATTCGCTCCCCCCTGAGGAGACATGGATAGGGTCTTGACACAGGCTGCGATGGTGAACGAGACGTAATGAAAGGTTAGGAAGTATCAAGGGATGTGTGACGGAGGAGTCGGCCAAACGATCGCGTAGTTAATCCTCACAGGTGGGATGACAGTCTAAGAAATGAAATGATTGAGGGGTTGTTCAAGTCTTCATTTACTCAGAGATCATTCAGGAGACTTTCTTTGTTTGCCTTTGATTACACTTTTTATTTTCATTCTCATAAATAAATTACGTCGCTGTGATTTATTAAATATTAAAGATTAATGTAAGAACTGCAGTGTGTCAATCTATCTGGTACATTTTATTTTAAACATGTATAACACATAGGCCTACACGTCTTTTTACATGCTGTGCAAGTAGTTGGAGGCTATTCATCTCCTCCATCGACCTCAAGCCAATCAAATGTCAGCAGACGCGTATCCAATGGCAA
Organism: Tautogolabrus adspersus; assembly: GCA_020745685.1. Classification (NCBI taxonomy): domain Eukaryota; kingdom Metazoa; phylum Chordata; class Actinopteri; order Labriformes; family Labridae; genus Tautogolabrus; species Tautogolabrus adspersus. The sequence continues at coordinate 18,997,927 of CM036556.1, read as the reverse complement.
CATGTAGCCCCGACACACACACAAACATGCACACACATAAACACACACACAGTTAGTTTTCAGCTCAGTGTTACGTAACCAGACGGAACTGTGCTTTAAATGTGTACATGGCCCCCTCTAGTGGATACAACTGAACAGTGCAATTCAAATGATAACACTGCTGTCAAAGATTGTCTCTTGTTAAGAGGAACCACTCCTCAGCAGATCGAAGACACATTTTGGGGGGGGGATTTAAAATGAGGGCTGTTGTTAGGGTCTTTGTTTAAGGATTTTTGAGCATGAAACACTTATATATCGCTTCTTTCTAAATTTAACTTTTGTCGTTGTTATAGTGTTAATGGATATATAAATTACATTCAGTGTGGGATAACAACGTTATTCCTATTAGCTAACTAACTACATAGCCTGCTAGAAAACTATCAGTTTGCATACGGCGCCAAGGGGCGGGTAACATTGCCACGGTAACAGCGAGCTCCACCAATCAGTGACGCTGCTGTGACACTATGAACGTGGGTTGTGTAGTTCACTACCAAATATCGTGAATAAACCAAGTTTTTTTGGAAAACAAGGATGATATTATTGTGTTTCCTACATTAACCATCGTTTCCACAGTGAGGTAGCTCGTGGTCAGTCTACCTTGGATGGTTATGACATTATGACAAATCCGCTATGGAGAAAATGAACGGGATTTTTACTTCTGGAACCACACTGTTGAGCTCTGTTGCTAATATTTCTTAAGACAGAGAGGAAATAATGTCAATATAATATCTATAAATATTTTTTATTTTGTTATAAACAAGTGACAACTCGTTAGCTCGTCGTTTTTTAAATATTTCAAATGTAAGAAGGAAGAAAATATGTAGGAAATGAATAGGAGGATATAGTCCTACTTTATCGTATCATAAAACAAACGCGGAGTGATACCTCTTTAATTTTACTTCCTCTCTGGCCCTCCTCCACCTGTGATTGGTCGAGCCGTTGCCACTTCTTCCTCTCTGATTGGCCCAGAACTGAGCGAACGCCGAGTCCCAAGCGGAAGTGGTTTCTCTCAGGCTGTGTTAGCTGTCGTGAACCAGAGGAGGATGTGTGAACAGACAGATATCAGACATTTTAAGGCCTTTTAACGATTAAAAAACGACTCTGAGACGCAGACTAAGACCCGGGCTGAGCCGTCGACATGATTTCAGCGGGATATGTGTGTTTTTTATTTCTAATTTCGTCGGTCGTAGCTGCAAAAACCGGAGGAGACGATGAGTGGGTTCATCTCCCAAACAAATGTGAAGGTAAATGTGACTGTTAGCAGTTTATGGTGTCCAAAACATGGTCCGATGACCTCCTGAGTAACACAGCATGTTAATAAAAGTCTCTGTAGATTCAGTGTCTGCATGTTTACATGAAGAGAGAGGCTTCTTTTTGTTCAAATTAATCTGTAAGCAGCTCAACCATTGTTTACATGTAGCTTTGTTATACAGCATCCTCCTTTATCTCCACTTTATGACCACATGTTATTCATGTAACACCAAAGGAAGGAGGGAAATCCTGTGTTTCTGTCATCACTTTTCTCTGGATGATGATAAGTGTTGCTATAAATACTGTCTTCCATATGTTTGTTTAACAAGTCAATAACAACAAAGAGCTCATATTGTGTCTTAAAATGACTTAAAGGCACAGTATGTAGATTCCGCCACCAGGGGGCTCTCAACCAAAACAATAACAAAAGATGACGTCGAGGCTGGCGGGGAATCATGGGAGTTATTGTCTCTGCTACTCCACCTCGACCCCGATGAAAACGACCTCTGAGTTGACCGTAGTCAAGATGACCGGGCGAAACCGACCCATTTTTAGCTTTCAGTAGCAGCTCAGGCTTCTTTATGCAGCGGTGTTTGACGTGCCATCCGGTGTTTCCATGGCAACAATAAAGATGTCTGTCATGGCGGCCCCAACACCTCCACAACCAAGCGGTGTCGAAAAATGAAGCCAATGCTGAAGTGCAAAATCCTTTAGTTCGTCAAGTGTCCACTTGAGGCTGGCTGCCAGAGCCCCAGAAGTCACATACACACCAAAGCTCCCTGCAGGAGATTCTGGTCCTGAATGGTCTGGATTTGTTTGGACCAGAGAAGGTAGGCGGTTTTAAGGCACCCCCACACGGCCGTTTTGGACGCCCCTCGGTTTGCCAGATATGAGAGCAGTTATCAGGTCAAACCAACAGGTGTTGCAGCGATGGAAGCGGGCAAGAGAACTGGTTCAGATAGAAGTGATTGTACCCGACCTAAAAAGCCTCTGCATGTTTCTAATAAGCTCCACGAGCAGAAACGTGCTCAAACTAGGATCAATATTGGAGATGCTTTTGAAAAATGGAGAGAGGTTAGAACGCAGAAAGGTTTACAGACCGATGCAGAGCTGGCTAAACACTGAAGCTTCAGTGTCCACCACATGGCAACCTGCGTGAGCATCCACTCTAGAGAGGAGGGGGGGGGGGAGACAGCTCTCTGCAATGTTTTGAATTTCGACTGCAGTACCCATTTTAAACACTAGGTGTCAGAGTTACATACTGCTCCTTTAAAAGAAGAGTTTTCAGCTGAAATGTGTCACTAAGTGTTGAATGAAATATTTCATAGAAACCTGCAGGTTCAGTCGTTTGTTCTCATTAATCACAGATTCATTCGTCTTTGTGCAGTAATCACAAACTGTCCGTCTCTCTCTGCAGTGTGTAAGTTTGTCAGTATCGAGATGAAGTCGGCGTTTGACGAGACGGGGAAAACCAAAGAAGTCATCGACAGGAACTACCGCTTCATCGACAGCAAGGGGGCGCCACCGATCAAATACGTCAAATCGTGAGTGTGTTTTTTGTTGTGTTTATGTTCAGTCTGTTGGTTTTAACCTGAAGTGTCATAAAACAGACGGTGGTTTCGATGAGAAACAGCCTGCAGCCTGCTGAGGTTTTCTGGATCTTTCTCTCTCTCTCATAACGTCACCCAGAGGCAGCAGGGGACGGGAACTTGGTCAGGTCTCAGTTCCTGTGGAGGAGCTTTTAATAGAACAGGGAAGCAGCAGAGCAGGTGTCGGAGGGGGTGTTGTAACACAGCTCTGACTTTGAGCTTTAAAACTGACTTGAAATGAAGCTCTTTCATGTGTGTGGAGGGTTTGATGCTTCAGCTGGTTTATTCAAAGTGATTCTATCGTTCTTTACCAAACACGGTTTACTCCAGACGCCCCTCTTTCAGGTCTGATGAGTTGATCTTTCACATCTTGAATCACGTCCGTCTGCTGATGAGCTGACCTGCGTCAGCCGGTCTGCCGCACATTTCTAACGTTAGTTGTAGCCATGAGTCTCTCAAGGCTTCTTAACTTTGGTAACGACACAGAGCGCCTTGGATACCTCTGTGTGTTTGTTTGCTCTTCAGAGGTGAGAGTGACTTTTTTACACTCAAGTGACAAACACATGTAGAGCTCCTGTGTGCTGTTCAGTCTGATTGAAGACCCTCGCAGCGCTGCTAACCATCGAGGTTTTGTACTCAAACAAACGAGCTGGGTTAAAACAGAAAGAATCTCTTCACGCTCTCTCTCTCTCTCTCTCTCTCTCTCTCTCTCTCTCCCTCTCTCTCTCCCTCCCTCCGCAGAGACCTGAGATTCATCGAGGTTGTAGAAAATGTGTGTCAGAGGCTGTTAGAGTACAACCTGCACAAAGAGAGAAGTGGAAGTAACCGCTTTGCCAAGGTCAGTGTGTGTGTGTGTGTGTGTGTGTGTGTGTGTGTGTGTGTGTGTGTGTGTGTGTGTGTGTGTGTGTGTGTGTGTGTGTGTGTGTGTGTGTGTGTGTGTGTGTGTGTGTGTGTGTGTGTGTGTGTGTGTGTGTGTGTGTGTGTGTGTGTGTGTGTGTGTGTGTGTCTGTCTGTCTGTCTGTCTGTCTGTCTGTCTGTCTGTCTGTCTGTCTGTCTGTCTGTCTGTCTGTCTGTCTGTCTGTCTGTCTGTCTGTCTGTCTGTCTGTCTGTCTGTCTGTCTGTGAATGTGTGTGTGTGTGTGTAATACAGATAAAGTAAGAGGTGTATACAAGTAGAATATAAATGGTGAAGTGAACTATACATGACTATGAAGACATTCTGAGCAGTGAACGGCGAGTTAAAGTGACACGTGATGATTTAAAGTGACTTGGCTCTGTGTGTGTGTGTGTGCGTGTGTGTGTGTGTGTGTGCAGGGCATGTCCGAGACGTTCTCCACCCTTCATGGTTTGGTGAACAAAGGCGTGAACGTGGTTATGGACATCCCCTTCGAGCTGTGGAACGAGACTTCAGCAGAGGTCTCCGACTTGAAGAAACAGGTGATTTCACGGACAATAAGTCAAATCTTTAGATAGCGTCTGCACAGTTCCTGGACCCAGTCAGCGGCCTGGCTGCAGCGTTTTGGACCAGCTGCAGGCAGGGCAGAGACGACTGGCTGATCCCCGTATATAAGGAAGTACAGTTATAAAGCCGAGAGGAGATGAACGCATGAATTACTTTCATTAAGTCACTGAATGAGAGGATTGGTTTTAACCAAGCAGCAACATCTGGTGTGGAAAAATGAAGCTGATGTGGAAGTGCACAATCCTGCAGTTCATCAAGTGTCCACTAGGGGCTGGCTGCAGAAGCACAGGAAGTCACATACACACCCATTTAAAAAAGCCTGTTTTTACAGCAGACATTAACATGTTTACAGCCTGGTTCAAAAAACCAAACAGGTCTGATTAGCTCATGTCTCGATCGACACACACGGAAGTTTTGAAAGAAGAAGAAAGACTTCAGTTGAAAGTTAAGGGCCATGTCATTTATTGTGTTGTGTGTTTATAAACAAGAGAGGATATAATATTTATAATGAAGAATTGTACTGATCTGTGTGTGTGTGTGTGTGTGTGTGTGTGTGTGTGTGTGTGTGTGTGTGTGTGTGTGTGTGTGTGTGTGTGTGTGTGTGTGTGTGTGTGTGTGTGTGTCAGTGTGACGTGTTGGTGGAGCAGTACGAAGAGGTGATTGAGGACTGGTACAAAGGCAGCCAGGAGGAGGACCTGACCACTTACCTGTGTGAGAAACATGTTCTCAAAGGACAGGACGCAGGTAACACACACATACACACACACACACACACACACACACACATACACACACACACATCATCATCATCATGCTCCTCCACCCGTCATCTCCTCCTGTCTCTCTTTTGACTTTTTCTCGTTCCCTTTTTCTACTTCCATCTTCTCGATTCAAACTCAGTTCAACTTTACCTGATTCGTTATTTTCTTTCCTTCCCTCTTTTGTTCTCACTTCTTGTGTTTTATCGGGGAGCATATTTAGAAGTAACGCTGTAGAAAAGCTGTAAAGAGTCAGAAAAACTTCAGTAGTGTTCTATCATGATTACAGGCCGACTTTAAACGACAGAAAAAGAAGAAGTCGAACACGATTACAGGTCCCTTATTCTTCAAAATCCATACAAAAGTCTGCCTTCTCACCGTAAACAATAGGGCATGGAGCGAGAAAGCCCGAGCCACCCAAGCCCTTCCAGAGAGGGGCGTGGTCAGACACAGCTCATTTACATTTAAAGCTACAGACACAGAAACAGCCTGTTCTGAGCAGGGCTGAAATAGAGGGGTTTATAGGCATGATCAAATACAGGATCAGAGTGGATTTAGAACAAGACACTTCACACACATGTTTAGAGGAGCTCTGAGACTTATTTAAACTGGTTGACCTTTTAAGAGGTTAAGGACACAGACATGGCCAAAAACTGAGAAGACGAAGATGGAGAAGGAGACGATGGTGAAGAAAAATCTGTTGTCTATATCCTCTTTGTTGCTTAATCCTCTCCATCCTTCTTCTTTTCATCCTCCCTCCTTCTTCTCTTCATCCTCCCTCCTTCTTATCTTCATCCTCCCTCCTTCTTCTCTTCATCCTCCATCCTTCTTCTCTTCATCCTTTCACACGTGTCTTTTATTATTCATCCTCCTCTCCAGCCTGCCTGAAAGAGGACTTGACGAAGCTGAAGAAGGGAGACCAGGCGGCCATCGCCGAGGACAAGAAGAAGAAGAAAAAGAAGAAGGGAGGGAAGAAGGTGAAGGGGAAGAGCGAGGAGGGAGAGGAGGGGGGAGACGGCAGCTCGGACGGGGAGAAGACGATGAAGAAGAAGAAGGAGAAGAAGGTGAAGAAGAAGAAAAAGAGCAAAGCTCCGGTGGAGAAGACGGACGGAGGAGGGGTGACGTCTGACGATGAGATCCAGCCTCAGGTTCCTCTGTCCGGGCAGAAGACGGAGCTGTGAGTCCTGGATCAGTCCTCTCCAATGAAACGAAACTCTTAGTAAAATCATCTGCAGCTTCTTTAAACGTCTTCAGCTGTCGGACGTTCAAGGCGAAAGATTTTCTACTGTTACACGGTTTAAATGTCTCTGTTTCACTTTGTCCCCTCTTTGATTTCTGAGTCTTTCATGCCTTCATTTAGCAGTTACTCCATCGGCCTTTAACCGATCCTTTCTACAGGACGTGATAACATGTTTCCGTCAGAGTGAAGCTGTTGGTTATGCTGACGTCACTAAAGTTAAGTCGGCCATTTTGACTCAGGTCAGAAATAGACTTAACTGAAACCAAACCAAGAATAAAGCAGTCTGGCCAAAATACACATCAATCATTCAAATAACAACTCTCTACCCAGCTCTCATTGTTGCTAGGTTACGAAAGTTAAAGGTGGAGTCAGTAGTTCTGGGCCCCTTCTCCTGGGCTCTTCACCCCCAGAAGCTCACACTCACTGCAGGACATAGTGTATACGTTTTCTGCTTGTACCTACACTGCAAGCTAACGCACGCTAGCTCAAGCTAACCGCCAGTGTTTGCTAACCTGCCTGTCCAACAGGAAGCAGACCAACTCCACGTCCGCAGGTGAAAGCCAACACAAGGTTCACCCTCGTTTTAGAACCAGCTTTATCCGCTTGGTGTTTCACCTCACTGTGATTATATTCTCTCTTCTTTGCCGCTACGTCCACGTCCGTCATATTCGGCGGTTTGAATCCCGTCCAATCGCCTAATTGTGTCAACTCCTAAACTCATCTACTGCGCTGTCATTGGCTGGAGGAAACACACCAGCTCCGCCCAGAAACGTCCTGAGTCAACCAAAACAAAGCAGAACAGTAAAATCCAGTCAGAGGACAGGGTCTCTGCAGACACAGTCACCACCACACATGTACGGAGGCCCAGAAGGGACGACTGAGCGACATTACTTAAGTTTAAGTCTGTATTTTATTTTGAAGGGAAAAGCTGCTGACTCCCTCTGTGTGCTTAATATTTGCTTTTAGTCAAACTAATTTCACCAAGACAACCAGAAAGTATCGTGTCTAGACTTTAACAGCAGCTCTACACATCTCTGCCAGCGCAAAACACTGTCAAACACACGTCACGACACGGCAGATAGATACTCTCCAAGTTCTGTTTCAGGGGGATTTTAAAACCTCCGATGATTTTGTAGAAGCCGACTCTCTGATCTACGAGAGTTCAGTTTTTTGTCTCTTTTCTTCTCGGTTGAATGTATTCGTAGTTTTACAGTGGATCTCCTCGTCAATGTGACTTTGTATTCTGTTTTTCCTGAAATATTCATTCCGTCTGTAAGCGGAGACTTTTTAATCATTTGTTTCAAGTCGATATAATCGTTAAAAGACCTTCTGTGAATGCTCGGATCATGTTGCCCGGGGGCTCGATCACACAGAGATACGTCGCTAGAGAAGCGTCGCCAGCAAAACCCATTGTTCTCCTCCGGCATGCTTGCCGGGTGCTCTCCTTGCTGCTGTGTGACGCGTGTTTCTAGCAGTTTTTGACTAATGTTCAACTTTTCAGCTCAAGATGCGGAGTCGCAGCGAAGCAGCCAATTTCCCCACTCTTCACCTCGGAGCAAAGCAACGACAAGATCTCTACGTTTGCTCGAATCCATTATTTCCCACTTATTTCATTTGGTTGCCAGCATGCCCACGCAGCTCTGCTTCTCCGGCGCTCCCCGGATGAGCTCAGGCATTTCTGTGTGATCTGGCCCTGAGACGGTTAGCCTTCACCTGCGTTTATAAAACATGCATCCATTCAGACGATGATTGCTCTTCCTCCTACGAGTTTTTAATGCTGTAAAGAATCAAAGTAGTTGGTATTGATTAAAGGACACTGGATGAATCCACGCTGTCCTCAGATCCAGTGGAGCTCCCCTTTAAAGAGTGAAAACATGAGCTACCTTTTCTTCTGTTGTCAGTGATTTATGTCTGTGTGATCGTTTAATCCTCTTAATTTGCTGTTTCGTTTCTGATCGTTTGTGCTGTACAGAAGCTGCTATTTAAGGTGTATTCATGTGTTTGTGTGTGTGTGTTCATGTGTGTGTGAGCTTGTTGACTCCAAGCTGAAGACGAAGTTTCAAACGTGTGTGTGTGTGTGTTTTTACAGATTTTTATTCTGAAGTAAAAAGCTGGCTGTGTTGTAGCTATCTAAGACGCTTTTTGAAACTATGAGCCGACCGCATCAGTGATGAATAAAAAGCTGGTTTCAAAAAATACTAATGTGTCACAAGTTACTGATCCCTTTAGAGAAAAGTCAAGTCATACACTTTTTGGGTCACAATCAACACTAAGGTATTTTTTTTATTTTACCAGGAAAATATTTTCGTTCTGATAAAAGATTTCGGGACGCTAGATGGCCTAGCGGTTATGTCAGTCGGCCCATGTACGGAGGCTGTAGTCCTTATCGCAGCAGCTGTGTGTTTGAATCCAACCATCGCCCTTTGCTGCATGTCGTCCTCCACCCTCTCTTCCCAACACATCAGCTGTCCTATCTAAGCGAAGGCTAATACGTTAAAAAAAGAGACATACTAGATCTCCTTCACAACATACTCTCCTCGTAAAAAGGAGAAATGATCAGAAATACTGTCAGGGGTTTTTTGCAAGCGCTTCATCCGGCCACTAGAGGGCAGCAGAGTTTTAGACTGATTCATTTTTAACAGTTTTAATAACTATAATATCGAGCAGTATATCAGGGGTTTCACAGCATTTCAGCTCGAGACCCCCAAAATAACTATGCTAAAGACTGGGGACCCCCACTGTCCCTGTAAGAGAGGCTCAAAGCAGAACGCAAGTGAGCCATGTTTAAAATGCAGGACTGAGTTGACATACTAGTTGTAATAAAAATACACTCAGGTGATGTCTGTGTGTATTTTTATTTGTAGGGAGTAGCAGACTCCTACATTGTTGAGGTTTAGTGCAAACTTAAATTTAAAGGATTGTTTTTAAATATAAGAGTATAGATATAGATACATCTTATTTCACGATTAGTTGTGAAATACGATTTCAGTACATTTTGTTTACGTGTTTACCTGCCAAGGGACTACAGATGGAAATTAGCCAATGGCTACAATCTGGCATATTGACATGTTTATGTTCATTCATGTGTACTGTCCCTATTTCAATAAATACATAATTGGATATTAAGTCAAACTACTTTTTTGAATGTATTTTCACAATAATGGGTAAAATGTGCTATTTAAAATAATTTAAAGTGTTTATTTGTTTTTTGAAGGCATCTCGTGACCCCCCTCTCAGTGTATAACGACCCCCCAGGGGGTCCTAACCAACTTTGGGAACCTCTGTATTATACAACATAGTTCCGACCTGAGCCTTAGGGTACTGGTTCCGACCAACAATCTAAATAGACGAGAGGCTTTCCAACATCACTGGGACTTGTTGAAATAACAAACATTATTGAATATTAAATTATTTAAAGTAAATAATTCCCTTCTGAAATGGTGATCAACGCTAATGTGGAGCGCGAAGCTCGCGTAGCAACCGTAACTAAGGGGCGGAGCTGCGGAAGGTCCGTAACCTTAGCTGAAAGTTAGCTGAAAGTTAGCTGAAAGTTAGCTTAGCTTCTTCTAAAGCAGATGAAGTTTATTTTACAACACTCTTAAGAAAACTTTGTGGAACAAGGATACCAGCAGGAGAAGAACAAGATTAAAATCGTGCTGACATTTTTAAACACACTCCAGCGCTTTTGTTTACACCACGTAGCTAGCTAACTTGGACGAAAATGGCTGCTAATTAGCCGTTAGCCCTCCAACAAACTGCCAAGATACAACAACAACAACAACAACAAGGAGGATGACGCTTGTTGGTTTCATTAAACTGAAGATGGACTTTTAAATGTTTTTCTGTTTTCATGACGGATTTAAAGATCTTAAAAGCTCTTCTACAAACTGGAAGAATGACGTCATTGGACACTGACTGAATCATTGGACTAACAACCTCTTCACCTGTCTAAGGTAAGACATCTCATCTAGATTTTGTCTGTTTTGAGGCATATTTTAGTTATAAATGAATAAATATGCTGTAATATATATGTATTACACTGGTGATAGTTGAATAACTAATGTGTAAAATAGGTAAACGCAGAAAGTAGAAGTGTTAAACTTTATCAAAAGTTAATTCAGGTTGTAAAATGACTCCTGAACAAACTTATCAAGTTACTGGATTTTACTTACTGGAGTGAAAATGAATGTGAAAGACTCATAAATGCATCTTTATAAACTGATATTCAGAATAAATCCTCTTCACAATGATTGTAAACTCTGTACATCTTAGTAAGTCTTTTTAATGTGAATTTAATCAATTTATTGTTTCTTTGTTCATTTTGATCTCTGCCTTTAAATCAAATATATTATTAGTATAAATAAGTTGGGTGACACCAGCTTGATCTACACTAACTTAATTTGATTATGTCTCAATCTACCTGCATGATCATTTATGCTCATAAACATGTCCAGTTAAAAAGTACAACATTGGTAAAGTCGTTCACAGAGTTCTGGAGGGAAGGTGGAAAAGTAAATCCAGGGATTCTTGTTTGAAATGATGAAGAGGAAGTTAAAAAAGTGAGGACAATCTTCAGTTCTCGTTTCCCTCTTTGTTTGAGTCGCTCATAAACCAGAGCTGGTCTGTCCTTGCAGTCCCTCAATCAAACAGTAGGTGTCACTCTATCATTAATGTCACAGCAGGTTTAGTTTAACCTTCCACTGAACTGACCAGCAGTCAAATCCACTTAAGCTGCTTTAAAGTGAAATGAACTGTGTGTGTGTGTGTGTGTGTGTGTGTGTGTGTGTGTGTGTGTGTGTGTGTGTGTGTGTGTGTGTGTGTGTGTGTGAGAGAGAGTATTTTTATTTTGAAGGAGAATTTCAGATCCCCACACTTTAAGGTGTGTGTGTGTAGAAATGTTTGCGTCATAGTTGTTTTTGGGGGTCTTTTTATGCCTTTATTAGAGAGACATCACAGTGGCTAGAAACAGAAAAACTGCGGGTAGACAATGAGGGTGGGAGATGACATGGCAGAGAGGATCCACAGGTCGGATTCGAACCAAGTCCGCCCACTTCAGAGGACTACAGCCTCTGTACATGTCCAATATGTCAGTTCTCTCCTCTTTCAAATTCATAATTTGAAATATTATACATTGTTGATCACATTTTAGATTGTTGCTGCTCTAATTATTTGCTCTATAAAAGTTAAAGCTCAACATACCATAATCAACTTTGTGACTCCTGTACCTACACGTCGTACATGTACCTGTGGTGCACAGGAGAGCTGAGCAAAATATTGTTTTAAAATCACAATTGCGATGTTCGCACTGCGCATGCAAAAAAGTCACATCATAGGACGTCAGTGTGATGTCAGACAAGTGACCTGAAGCACGCCGTGCTATCACTTTTGTGTTGTTTGGTGTTTCCATGACTTATCTAAAGTGTGTCAGATATCACCGTCAGTAGTCAGAGGAGAGAACGGACCACTGTGCATGCAGGGTCTGTGTTTCCCCTGCATGTTAAAATGTACAGACTACAGGCGACGCTGCTGCCGCCACAGACACACTGACAGGACGCTCGAGGCAGACGCTCCATCAGAGATTTAAAATGAGTGTGTTCCCGCCATCAGCAGCCCCTCGTCCCGGTGCTCGTTAACGCTGTGGCCACATATTCAGGCCGTTCACGGCACGGACATGCCGCTCTCTGTTTACTTTGAGCCGCTTCACCTGCAGTGCACACGGTGAAGTGTTGTGTGAGTCACAGGCAGCTCTACACAGCGAGCTTTTGTTTAATTAGAAGTAACAATCACTTGACTGGTCACTGGTCGACTTTAAATATGACTTGGAACATCGTTAGAAACGGTTGATGGCTTATAAGTTAAACAACTGCAACCCTCAAGATTATCTGTCACGTTGATGTCTTTTTTTAAACTTCGATAAATACAGGGGGCATCCCATCAGTATGAAGTAGATACTCAGTTTTGTACGAAGACGGTGATCCTTCTCTCGTTCAGTTTGACCTGAGTGTGTGTGTGTGTGTGTGTGTGTGTGTGTGTGTGTGTGTGTGTGTGTGTGAGAGAGAGAGAGAGAGAGAGAGAGAGAGAGAGAGAGAGAGAGAGAGAGAGGTGTTTGATGTGTTTATTTGTTGAATAATTCACAACTGGGTGTTTATAGAAGACTCTGTGGCCTCAGAGCTCCAATAACACAGGACAAATATTGTGATGCGCACACACACACACACACACACACACACACACACACACACACACACACCCACACCACACCACACCACACACACTCTCCTCTCTCTCTCTCTCCCTCGCTCTTTATCAGCCATCCCAGGGTTGACAGTTTATTTGGACACTGTGGACAGTGGAGATGGAAAAATACAGAGACAAATGTGAAAAGCACGCCCACACACACACACACACACACACACACACACACACACACACACACTTGCAAACAAATGTATGTTACATATGGAGACTCTACAGTAGCCTTATGTGTTGTATATCTACTTCTTTATTCATCCCTGTGAGGACAGTTTGCTCTCTGTGTATCTCTCTCTCACACACACACACACACACACACACACACACACACACACACACACACACACTGACCGTGCTGTGGACACTGGTCGGTGATGGACCAGAGAGAAACAGTCTCCTCTAATCTGTAGAAAATGAAACAGACGTTTGAATGGAAATATTGATTCTTCCTCCCATTTCAATCTTCATCTGGTATTATCTGCCTCACCTCTGTGTGTGTGTGTGTGTGTGTGTGTGTGTGTGTGTGTGTGTGTGTGTGTGTGCTCCACAAGCTCACCTTTCTCTCTGTCCCACACGCCCTCTGAAATGATTTTCTGTCCCTTGAAACAGGAGCACAGTAACTACTGACCTGTTTGTTTCTCTGCAGAGTTTAGTGCATTACAGCGACGTTAAAGTTTAATGTAGAGAAAAGAACATTTTAAAACGATCAACAAATTCTGCAGCTGAATGAATAACTTCCCCATCATTTTAAGAGATGATGAAAATACAGTATAGGACTACAGCTGTCACCGTACCCAGCATGCTTTGGGATGAACAATAACTGATGCATTATGGGAAAGTATTTTAACGTATCTAACCCTCAGCTTTGATGCTTCTTTAATTTTTATTAACAGAAATCTTTTTGAATGAAGATATCAAATCACATGGTTCACTGTTGTTTCAATAATTGAGTTTTAATTTCAACTATGATTCTGTCCGCCCACGATCGTGAAAACAAAGTAATTGAGATTTAACGATTACTGTGCCGCACGCCGTGCTGCGCTTGTTTGTCTACGGGTTTTAATTTTTATTATTTTTTTTAAGTTCCAGTGTCATCTTGTTATCAATTAAAATCGTGATGATTCATTTTGCCACAATCGTCAGACAGCCGAGGGAGGAATTCAAGTTCTCCAACGCTACGACAAATTTCCTTCATTTTCACAATTGTAATATTTTAATTCAGTGTCAATCAGACAAAAACATGTTGAGCAGAAATGGGTTGGTGCCATGAAAGTTGCTGTTTTTACTGTCAGGCATGTATCTGAATCGTGGACCACAAGTGTAGAATTGCTTTTGTACGGCGTTTCAACGTACAGTCAAAACGTTTATCTGCTACGTGAAGTCCGCTCGGTGTATAATGGGCTTTTATCGTGGAAGAGAACATCAGCGCACCCTACGCGTCATGTCCCGACATTGTCCCGAGTGGAGGTCAAGCAGCAAACCTCATGTGTTGAAAAATGAAGCCAATGTGTAGTTAGGCGCGTAGCTGACATGATTGTCAGGAGGCTTAAAACCCGCCTCAGCTCCAGCTCTCAGCCTGTCGTTAGGTTGACTGAAAGTTAGGCTGAGACAGCATTTCCAGCATGGCGGCTGCTGCTGATGAGCCTCCAGCGCCCCCTGCAGGAACAGATGGCTGACGTCACTCAGGCTTCGTCCATTAATACAGTCTATGGTTGAGGTACTTAAAGGTAAGGGTTTCAAGAGTACTTTACCTCGAGTGTTTGGTGGAAACGCTGCTTAAGACAGGTGGAGAACATGGTGCACAAAGTATTCAGCCAATACAACTTAAAAACACAATATCTAAGGCTTTAACACCCAGGTCTGTTGTAAGTGTTCTGATCTGGGATGATGAGCTGCCAACAACGTCAACGCTTTAAACTTCAACAACTTTCAAACTGTAGCAGCGTAAAGCCATCCTTCCCTCTTCTGTTGTGACCTGAAGTTGACATGAATAAAGAAGTAAAGTGGAGGAAACTGAAGCAGATGATAGAAATGAGAAGAGAGCAGGAAACGAGGAAAGGTTCGAGAGTTAGAGAAGGTAGTTAAATGAAGAAGAACGAGATCTGTCTGGAGGAGAAAGAGGAGATTTCTGACCCTTGATGACCGTGAAAAACAAACACCATCGTGTGTCGAGCTGCAGAGTTAAAGATGAAATCTTTCTCTGGTCCTGTGTTAACTGTAATCCATTTTCCTCTGTTTTGTTTGGCGATGGTTTGTTGTGTTTCCCTGTCATGCAGGTTAAACAGCAGCCAATCTGCACTGCTGTTTATCCAAACGCTCTCTGAGAACCTCGAGCTGACCTCAAACACTCCATTACTCTTTCCAGACAAGAGAAGAAGATGAAGAGGAACTTGAAAAAGCACAAGAGCGGCAGAGAAACAGGCAAATAGGAAGAGAAAGTGACTCAAACTGTTGATATCCTTCAGTTAGTCTTCTCTCTTTCCTCCGAGTGGACATCCTCGATGCTCCAATTCATCTTCGTTCCCCTCACAGCGGTGTATTCAGGGAAGGTCAAAACCCGGAAAATAGGCTACACACGAGGCATTTTGTCACCAGACACCCTTCACCTGCCTCCAAACACCGAGGCGCCGAACACAACTGGGACACAGCCACGGCCCAAAATACATCAGGTGGAGCGGAGCACCGACGCTGCATGCATTTACAGCGCATTCGTTCTGCATTCACGCTGCATTTGTTGTCCTCTTTGAGGGAGCCAAAGAGCGAAACAAGGTGACATTTAATGCTTTTTATGTTAAGGGGATTTAATTGAATTTAGTGTCAGACCACAAGTGTGGAAGAGCTGATTTCACGTGAGTCGTTTTCAGATTTCATCTTACAGAAGCTCTCCTGGACAGCTGGATTGAAAACCATTTAAATAAGCCAGTAGAGAGTGTTTCAGGGTAAACAGTGTAGACTGGTTCAGACTCCATAATAATCAACCTCTTGGCCTCACATTGCCCTGGGTAGTTTACCTTTTTAACTTCATCTGGATATTCAAAGACAGTTCCCCTGAATTTCCCCTGCAGTCTGAGGGCAGATAAATAATAAAAAGCAGGAAGTTGGAACAACAACTAAAAAGGTCAGAGACAGTTTTTGTGCAGGACAGAAGGAAGTCCAATCTGTGTGGATGACTTGTGCCTGTCCACACAGACTGACCCAGATTAGTCCTGATACAACACATCTTAGAGGGCGGCTTTGGCTCAGTGGTAGAGTCGACCTTCTCTCAGCCGGAAGGTCAGGGGTTCAATCCTGCAGTCACATGTCAAAGTATCCTTGTGCAAGACACTGTACCCCAAATTGCTTCCGCTGCTGTGATGGCGGCGTGTGAATGTGCATGAATGGATTAGTAACTTCTGATGGACTCTTTACACAGCAGTCTCTACCATCAGTGTGTGAATGTGTAGATGTGACCTGCGGTGTTAAAGCCCTTTGAGTTGTCAGAAGACCAGAAAAGCATCCATTTTACCATCTACAATCTCGTATGTGTCTATCTCGAGGTAAGTTACTTGCTGGTCATTAACACCGACGGTAGGTCAAGCAGTCTTTTTAAAAATGACTAAAGTTAATGTTATAACACTCAGTATGAGTTTGTGCTCCTGTAATGCGCTCTGTAGAAAATCAGAAGAGAAAATGCAGGAAACAGAGAAGAGCAGTGACATAGTAAAATAAATCAAAATAACAAACATTTAAATATAGGTTTTTCTTTTGGCGATGGAAGCAGTAAAGGGAGCGTCGGGTCAAATATCCAGACGCTCCCTGAGCCTCGAGCCCTGTGGGGATGAAACAGCAGCGACACTAATGGCAGGCTACATGGCATTTAGAGCAGAAAGGTGTGACATGCAAGCCTTCACACTTACTGTCTGTCTGTCTCACACACATTTGCATACACACACACACACACTCCTCAGGGCCTGCCATTAATAACAGCTGACCTTTGCACGTTTAGGCTGTGAAATGATAGTAAAGACGACCCGAGGACGGCGTATCACACGTTCTCCATCACTTCATCCCTCCATCTCTTTGAATCATCCCTCCATGACCATCCACCCGTCCATCCATCCATCGCTCCCTCCCCATGGTGATGCTGGTGTCTGTTTGCTGTTTTTGCATTGTTTGTGTACAGGTCAGGAAAAAAACCCTGCATTTTACAAGCAGGGAAAAAAATCATTAATCAGCAGTGAACTAATCCACTATTTGATCAATTTTATGAACATATGACTCAAAATCAATTTTTTCTTTTAAAGGAAGAATGTGCAACATTTTACGAATAGATATTTCAGAAATCAAGTCTGTCCTGTGTAAACGTCTCTCTGAGTCATGACTGTCTACAACGAGTGAGAAGTTCGAGTCCCGCTGGCTGTGTTGTTGTCAGAGCCGTGTTTACATCATGTTTACATGGAGGGACGGCCTTGCCTATAAAGCTGTTTTAGTCAAGGACTAGAGAAAAGGAGAATAACACACTCACTGATTATTTAGATGTCACATAAGTGTTTTTAGATCTCGGTCATTCCGTGTCAATTTATGTGCGATATGAAGCTACGAGCTAACTAAAGTGTGCTAACATTAGCCTGCTAACACAACAATTCAGGCCACAGGCAATCAGCTCGAGCAAGGGGTAATTTTGTTCCCCGCTTGCGTTAAACCCCATTGTACTAACTCGAGTGGAGAGCGGTTAGAGGTGTGTCTCTGGAGGAGAGCGGAGGCTTCCGTATGGAGGAGGTGTGGCCAAACAGAAGTTTGTTTTGGTTTCATGCTGGAGCTTAAGGGCGACATCTACTGGATATAAAAGTCGCACATTCTTCCTTTAAAGCATCCGTTCTTATTCGATGCTATCGATCATTAAAAGAAAGGAGATTCTATAGTTTTAAAACGTGGTTTTGAAAAGTATTTAAGTATTGGAAATATTGAAAACCTCTATTTGCTATTCAGGACTTCTTAAAGGGACTCATTAATATGAACTATTCTCAAATAATGTAAATAATGTACGTGTGCTGTGGAGTGTTGTGAGTTGTGTTTTTCAGGGTTTGGGTTTGATTGTTTCGATCATTAAAAGCTGCTATCGGTGTACATTTTCTCTTTGAGCTCCACTTTGTACCCATGATAGTAACCAGTTGATAAAATCTACCCTAAATAATTTGACATGTTGAAGAAGTTTGTTGTCCAAAATCGACCAACGTCTAACTTCCTGGTAAAACTCGTACTTTGAACTCAATTCAAAGACTTTTTTTCTTGGCAGCTGAGACAGACTCACAGTCGACTTTCTTCCTCAGTCGAAGTGAACGCTTTATTGGGATGAAACACTCGGTAGAACAAAAAATAAATATTTGCCAGATCTGTTTCACTCAGCTCAGTTGAGCCATTTCGGCTTTTTCTCTCGGTTTCTTTCCTTCCAGAGAGGTCGATGAGTCTTCTGTCGCCGCTCTCTCTGTCCGTCTCCCTCCATCTGCTTTTCACATGGCTGAGATCGAACCAGAAAACAAACCAAAACTGTAAGAGACGAGCAGCTGCTATCTTCGAAAAGGTCAACGAGGAATCCAAGACCGCCCAGCTACAACAACAAGCACACACACACACACACGGTCCCAAAGGATCCATTTCAAACTCTTCCTCGTTTTTTTTTTAAGTTATTTTAATTCCTCCATCCATCCATTCCCTTTTCCTTCTCACGTTCTCTCTCTCTTTTTACCCCTCTTTTTATCTGTTTTGTTTTTTATCTCTCTCTTGTTAAGAGGTTCATCCCGCCTGCCAAGATCCTCTCAGTCCATTTGGAAAAAAAACTGTTTCTAATTTGGTTTCAGTCTGAAGAGTCCAGTTTGTCATTGCCCTGTCTCTCCGTGTGTGTGTCTGTGTGTGTGGGTCTGTGGTTTTCTGGTAATACTCCCATGGTACCATATGGCCACACACACACAAACACACAAACAGACAAACACAGACACGTTCCCACCCCCAGAATCGTATCTGACAGAAATAGTTGCTCTGACATTTAGTCTGATGGGATTCACATCCTGTTGTCTGTTTGCCTCAGTGTCGGAGTTCATCCGTCTCTTTCTCTCTGTGATGGCTTTAATTTTAAATCTTTAAATGTATTTGGCATCTTAGTTTATCCTCTCATCACTTAGGCCCCGTGTCCACCCAGCGTCTTTTTTCAGTTGTTTTCAATGAGTAGAGAGCGTTCGCAGCAGAAAGCGGCCGCCTGAATGAAAATCGCAGCGCCCAGCGTCTTTTTTTTACAAGCGCTCTGACGTTTTTGTGCGCCCACTCCGAGCGCTCAAGCTGAAAATTCATTGGTTGGTGTTTAATGAGGAGACCCGTACTCACATTTCTCAGCTTTTAGAGGGTTTAACCCGCGGCTGCAGGGTCACATCCTCCTCTGCTCCTCATGTTCTCCGTCCATTTGTCCTCTACGCAGATAAACCGTTGTTTACACTGCAGGCCACGCAGGAAATCAAGCACGGAGAGGAATCTGACCATGCACACTGACAGGACGAACTACCCTGAATGTGCATGTTTGTATTCCTTTATTTGGTCCTGTAAAGTCCCAAATTAGAAGATTTCCCTGCTTTTAATGACGCAGAAATAAGAATTCAAGCGTAAGGTTGAAGTAATCAAATGAATATTTGTGATTTCATTTGTGTGTCGATGCACAAGGAGACATTTTTACACGCATCACCTTTGATCTTTAGTTTTTTTTGTGCACATTTGTTCTCTGTATTTACAGAGGATGTAATTGCGCTTGTGCAAAAACATCCGCTATTGTACGTACTGTGTGTGTGTGTGTGTGTGTGTGTGTGTGTGTGTGTGTGTGTGTGGCAGGTGTTTTGCGTCACCACCCACCATCCATCAAGTCAAATGGGCGAATGACAGGAAGAACAAAAACAAATCCCTCGCTCTGGCAAGAATAAAACGACTGATGCCGACCAATGACAAGTGTTTATTGTGTGTGAATGAGTGTGTTTGAAAGAGATGAAGGTATATTTGTGTGTGTGTGACAGTGTGTGTGTGTGTGTTTGACACTGTATGTGTGTGTGTGTGTGTGTGTGTGTGTGTAGGAGAAAATTGAAAGAGAGAAAAGAAGGACAAAACAAAGTGAGTGTGAGGAAGATGGAGAAGAGGGTTGATGTTTATTGTTTTACCAGTTCAGTAGGCGGACACACACACACACACACACACACACACACACACACATTTATTATGCCGCTTAGTGAGCATGCAAAGTAAATATTCCCGAGTTGACCAATCCTGGTGAGGCTCATGATGATAAACTTGGTTTTTAGCAGCGTCACCTGCAGAAATTAAAAGTTTATCCAAAGCCGATCATGTCTCTGAGATAACATAACAACACTATGTTTTATTAATGTTCAGTCATCTTACAGCTGGTAGTCTTACAAACCTCTCTCTATTGTTCTTTTTTTGAGCGCTCCAAGATTTGATGGATTATTGGATTTGGCGAGAATTTTGAGTAAAAGAGGAACGAAAAATTCTCTGTTTCTAGCTTTTCAAATGTCATATATTTAGGATAAAGGACAGTTTTGGTGCTTCCTTTCTTTAATTTATATTTACACTGTATGTTTATTCCTTTAACGGTCAACCTGGTAATAAGAACTCGCCGTTCCATACTCTCTCACTAATGATGATGTGAACCAGTGATTTTTCTGATCTTGTTATAAAACCAAGAATATCTTATGATGTTGCTATTACACAGGTGTAAATATAAAGATAATTAAATACCTTTTATTATGAAGAGAACCGGTCAGTGTGAGGACTCTGTTAGAGGGCCATAGAAACCACCTGCAGTTCCCACTTATCACCACAGGTGTCGCCAAAGAGAATGAAAACAGATCTCAGAGATTGCTGCACATTTACATTTTTGTTTTTTTAAATTGAGGGGAATATGAAGGAAAAGATTTGAAGTGAGGACGTTTTGAGAAGCAGAGATGTTAGGAGACACGAGGAAACATTTTGCAAGTTCCGTCTTGATGTGAGGAGTTCGGAGGAGTTATATTTACTTTTTTTAAGTACGGAGACTCTTAGGGACATTTTTTCTTGAAGTCAGTAGTAAGTATAGAGAAAGAGTGTGTGTGAGACGGGGGTAGTGATGCCGTCCTCCAGCTGTCGGTGGATAATGAGTGGCTGTCAGCAACGAGAGGACAGGACACACACTCACAGACACACTAACATTAGAACATACTGAACGTTCAGATGAAAGGCTGAAGAGTGTTTCGAGAGGCGGAGTGGGGTTAATACATTTACTAACCGCACTATACCAGCCTCTGATTTTTTTCTGATTTGGAATTTTGGGGTGGCCAATCAGATTTGAAGGGGGGCCCATGCCACCTCTGGCCACGCCCCTTACTATTGGGAAGGTAAGGCGAGGCAAAAGCAAGTTTAATAATATGACACATTTCAGCAACAAGGCAATTCAAAGTGCCTGTGTTCAGTTTTACTTCCAAGCTGGTTGATGTCATGAGCGTTTTAAAAAAGTATTCTGTGGCCCCGTGTCCACCTAGTGTTTTTTTTCTGAGCGCCAGCGTCTTTTTTCAATTGTTTTCAATGAGTAGAGAGCGTTTCGCCAAAGCAGGTGACCGCCTGGAGAAAAAGGTCAGCGCCCAGCGTTTTTTTTCTGAGGGCTCCGCCTTTTTTGTGCGGCCACTCCGAACGCTCAAGTTGAAAATCTTTAAACTTTACAGAAATGCGCCGTCACCAGCGCTCTTTTCCTAATGTATGATATTCCCCGTAGTTTTGCCGCCTATGGATCGTGTCTTGTACTCACATCCTCCTCGCTCTGTGTCTGATCTGGAAATAAACGATGTCAAATATAAAACATGCAGTAAAAAGTAACGGGGCAGTGTCGATCATACAGCGGGCGTTGTCAACAGACTGTTGTCATGGAGACAGGATGCACGTGCAGCGCTTTTCTTCTCAGTGCAAGCGCTCCCGAGCGCACAGCCAGCGCTAGGTGGACACGGGGCCTTACTGATGCAGATGTGTGTTACAAACATTTACCTACAATTAAGAGTAAAATAATCACCTATTGGACTTGGCTAACAGCTTTCATGTAGCATGTATTTACACCTGCTGTCATCCTCACTTTATTTCTTCCTCTTTTGTAATAAATCATTTTCATCAAACTTGTTCAAGTCCAGCATCTTTTCATCTTCAGATCTTTCATATTTCCTCTCCCCGTGTTCGTTAAAATCACCGCTCAGTTCTCGCTTCTCACCGTGTGAAAAACACACACACGGCTTCATCATTATTGTGTGCACGGATGTATCACTCACACACACACACACACACACACACACACACACACAGCTGCTGTATCCTTCCCACCTTCATCTACTGAAACCCGTGTAGAAATTAAACACACACGCACACACACACACACATACATACACACACGGGCAGGTTGGACCCCAGGGCTCAGTACTGGAGGAAACTCCCTTTCTAATTTTCCTCATAAAGGCTCTAATGAAGACTAATGACGGAGCAAGGTGTGTGTGTGTGTGTGTGTGTGTCTGTCTGCGTGTGTGTGTGTTTTAACAGCCTGTCTGAGAATGTCTCTGTTCTCTTCTGAATCTTTTTTTCTTCCCTTCATCATTTCATTCAGCACTTTTCCTGCTTTTCTTCCAGAACCCTCTCGTTTGTTTTCTTCCTGTTTCTTTTTCTCTGACATTTCATTTTCAGAAAGTTAATTTCTTTCTTTTCACACACGCAGCTCAAATTTTAGCCACATTTTGTAGAATATCTGCAGAAGAAAAAAGCTACGACTATACGCACCGATGCATCAGTTTAACATCGGTATCGAGCGATATCAGCCATGTTGACAAGCATCGGCCCATCAGCAAATAATGTGGCATGAACCGATGTCAGTAGCCGATGTTTATCTAGTACACCTAACTGTTGATTCAGAGAAGAGGTTTTTAATTTGGAAGAGAAAGTCACCTGTGGGACAAACTCTGTATTTTGTGGTCAAACATGAGAAAACGTTGACATTGTGGGAGGCTTACAAAAGAAGTCATAAAAAAACATCTCAGCAATCGTCTTCATTGTTACTGAAAACATCGGCATCAGCCCTGATTTTCACAATCGTTGCATCTCTAGTTAGGACGTTTTTTTATAACTTAAATAACTTTTTGTCAGAACAGAAGAAGTAATGTTTCATGATGCATTCAGTGTTCTGTTTTTCTTTCTCTCTCTTCTACAAACAGCCTACAAACATTGAACGCATCGTGTCCTATGTTCTTGTGTTTTTGCCGAACAGAAGAAGGAGAATCGAGTGGTTAAATCGACCGGTGCCGTTTTTTCAGGAGGATTTCCTCTTTGAAAAATCAATAATAAACCTCTTTATGAAGGGTCACAGACATGTTTCTCACTTTTTATCTTTTCATTACCCACAACCCCCTGCTCCCTTCTTCATCTCCTCTCTTTAAACGTGCATCATTTCATCATTTTACACCTCCTTGTCTCCTCACTCTGCTCATCATCTCCTCCTTGTTTCTTTTTGCTTCTTTTTTTCTTCTTAATTTTTGTCACGTCGCCGCTCCGATCCTTCAATCTCTTTCTCCCCACGCCGTCACCTTTTCATCCTTCCTCGTTGCATCCTTCGCTTTCCATACATCCTTCTTCATCTCTGGCTGCTCTTCCTCTCCGTCCATCGCTCTGTGTTTCCGCCTCCATTAGGGGAAAATGGAAAAAGTGACATCAGCTATTTGGTAAACGGAGAGAGATGGAGAGAGACGGAGAGAGAGACAGAGGGGGAGATGAAACGGAGGAGAGAAAAATGAAAGGCAGGGATCAAAAGAGTGACATTAGGAGTGATTGTGAAAGAGAGAAAAGGAAAACAAGAGAGGAGAAAGAAAAGTGACAGAGGGGAGAGGGATTAAAGGATGAGGGAAAGAGGGCGAGAGAGGTAGAGATCCATTAGAGAGAAAGAGAGAGAGAGACAGAGAGGCTTCACCTCATTAACCTCGTAATGCAGAGTAAATATACAGTCTAAATGGAACAGAGACACCGTGTGTGTGTGTGTGTGTGTTTACTTTCAGGCTTCTGTGTGAGTGTGTGCGTGAAGTACATCACCAGAATACCAGAGCCACTATCTGTATTTGTACTTAGTGTGTGTGTGTGTGTGTGTGTGTGTGTGTGTGTGTGTGTGTGTGTGTGTGTGTAAGAGAGTGTGTTAAAATCCCAGAACGATGACACAACATCATGGAAAGATTAAATGTTATCAGCTGTTTTTTTCCAATCTAAAAAAACAGATTTCTGCAACTTGGTGCAGAAATCAAAGGTTACAGGGCCGATGCACTTTTACATTTTTGATATTTTGAATGCAAAGACAAAAGTGGTTCATGTTTTAGTTTGTCTCACGTTGTTGTGGCTCTCAGGTCCAAGATTTATGGCTGCGACTGGGGATGAAAATATTTGAATAATCAAGTAAGAAATATTTAGTTTTTGTTCTTTAAAAAGGTTCAATAATCCGCTGAAATACTGGGACGTTGTAGTCTTCACAAATGTTACTCAAACAGGAGTCAGGAACTACTTCCCTCTCTGGATGAATCCACCTTGAACGCTCGAGTGAGTATCTGGAGTATCAGGCAAGTGTTTGTAGCATTAAGGAAACTAGTTAGCATGACATTCAAGAAAACAGTGATTGGATTGAGGCCATACTAGGTTAAGATTTGGGATACTCAACACAAATGAGTTGATTATCGCGTCGCAGAGAGAAACTGGGTCGTAGTGCTTGATTATGTGTTCATATGATCCCGGGACCTTTCCCGTAGTGCCTTAATGATGTCACATCTTAGAGACAAATTCCCCATTCCCCAGCCTCAGCTTGAACCACTGTGTGTTAGGTAGTCTTTGCGGAAAACATTTTTTTTTGCTGATTCTGCATCATCTGTCCAGGGTAGATCCAAGACATGGTGAACATTTGGTTCTCACAAGCCTCGTTTCCACCAAACGGTCCGGTTCAGTACAGTTTGGTACAATGAACCCTGATCTTGCTCGGGTTTCCACAGCCAACTGTTCCCTTACTTTGTAGGCGGGGTGTAAGCCGGATGGCAATAACGTCATCAGCTACCTAAATAACGTGACATCATCAGCCTTCATCAAACAGCCTTGAAATTACTCTCTTGAAATCCTTGGGACATTTAAACATGGCACGTTGTGTGTTTGTCCTTTATTACCTCATTGCGCAGGAAGTGAGGATTCTTTTGACCAATAAATGGACTGCAGTGAGTCTTGTTCCAACCTTAAGGGTTGTATCCGTTCGCTTGGCGCCCAACAGAAGGGTAGCAAAAAAAAGTAGGATCGGTTCTTTTGGTACCATTCCAGACTTTTGACGGTGTAACGCCAATGGTAGAGTTGTTTTTTTGCTGCAAGAATTGTTGGCTAAGACTGTGTGAGGTAGCACACTTTCCCAGATTGCAGATTTTAATACCTTCAAAAACATGGTGACAAAGTCTGGTGTTTGAAAACACTACATGTAATGGCTTTTCCGGTGTCTGTTGAGACAGCTTGAACATGATTTTCATCTAAATTGTCTCATTTGTCTACAAGCAGTAACACATACCATCAAAATAAATCTTAGATGTGAATGATGTGTGTGTGAGAGTGTAACACACGATCAGACAGCAGTCATTATAATACTGTATATTTGCAGTCAGCTCAAACCCAGAGAACAGTGACAGACTGAGAGATCATCAGGAGAAAAAAATCATGAAACAAAAAAACAAGAAAACGCTGAATGTTGTTTCTATCTACAAGGAATATCCCTTTAACCTCCCCCAAACCCCACCCACCCCACACTGGCCCAACCCACCCACCCACCTAACCCCTCCTCATCCCCCCTCCCGTACATTTTTCAGATAGTAAATAACAAAGAAACAAACAAATAAAAACACGCGGTGGAATAAAGAAAACTGCAACACAACAGTCTGCACTCGTAATAGGTCAGAAAACCAGGGGATAAAACGTTTCTGGTGTTGGATTAAGCTGAGGAGCGCTTGATTTCTACAACTGAAGGACAATTGGTCACTTTGCAAGACAATCGTGGAAAGTAAGAAAAGTCATGATAGAGTTGTGAAAATCAAGCTCTCAGTTTTTATCACAAACACAAGAAACTGGAGTTCAATGTTTCAGGTCGGGGGAGTCAAACAGGGCTCAAAAGGTGAAAATGTCCAAAGTGAAGGAAGAGAATTCAAAGTACCTTTTTAGGATATAATATCGTGTCTAAAAATCACTCCATCATAATAAAAAAAGGTTTTTTTTGTTTTTTTTAAACTTTTTCATCGTTTGAGAAAACTGATTTCACAAGTTAAGGGTGATAGAAAACATGTTATACATTGAAAAGCTGCATCCAACACGTTCATAGTAATGCCTCCTTACAGACAGAATAAGAGAAAATAAAGAGAAAAAAGAGATATAGAAGAAGAGGGAACTGGGAAGGAATAAAGCAAAGAAAGTGAGGATGTTTAAGAGAGAGCCAAATGACAACATAAGACAAGTTTTCCCATGCATTTTTTTCAGTCCCTGTACGGAAAACAAAAATGAATGAAACATGGGGGACAGAAATAGCCTCCCAAGTTGTTTTCCTCCTGTTTTTCTTCAGTTTTTTCCCCCCTATCGATGTTTTCTTCCACTTCTTTTTCAGAAAATGCTCTTCTTCAAGTCCCGAGCTCCACAGAATGGCTGATTATTGTCCAATCAGAGGAGGGGTTACAGTGAGCCACTTTGGTTCACTGAAGTTGCGTCAAATCCAGAGATGGGTCACGAAACGTTGCTTTTCTTTTAGAGCGTAAAGAAGAACCTTTAGTGTTTTCATTAAACCGTTACTGTCTTTTCTCCACCTTCAGAAGCAGTTGTTTGGTCCTATGGATCAAATATTCCCCATTTAAAAGAACCAGTTATTTGTCCCAAGTGTTTCCACCAAGCTGACTATTGAATTTGTCTTTCCAAATCAAGTCCAGTTAATTTCCTTCATAATGATTCTCTTGTCCTTGCCTTTGCTCGGGAATAATGCGTATTTGTCAGTATTCGTACCAAACAATGGATGAAAGAAGTCCTGATGCAGGGAGAAAAATGGGAATGAATGGTTTTAAGTTTTCCAAAAAGATGAAAGAGAAGAAAGAAGTAGAGACACTTCCCCATGTAAGTCCAAATTTGGGGGTCTGCGTGGTCTCATTGTTTTTCGGGGCAACATTGAAAAGTTTGCAAAGATAGAATCCCGCCGGGGGAGGTCGTTGCGGTGGTGATCCAGGCTGGTGGAGTTCTTCTGTGCAGGAGGGGGCGGAGACACGTTTAGGAAGGGGCGGGGTTTGTGAAGTTGGGAGTCTTTTGTGTTCCTAGAACATCATGGGGGTCTTGAGAAACGGCCGGGATTCTGGGGAAAAACGAAACAAAAACAAAAAAATAAATAAGCAAAGTAATACATTTCAGTTCTTGTCCGTCTGTGAAATTTCAAAACAAGCCGGCTCAAATTTAATTGGCTATTTTTTAACCAACAGTCCAAACCTAAAGAAGTTCAATTTACAAAAGAAGTAAGTGAGTGTCTTTAGAATTCTACAGTCTGTCTCATTGAACCGTGTTTGTTGTCATGTGGTGTTCCTCAAGGTTCCTATCTAGGCCCACTATTTTTTTCCATTGACATGCTTTCCCTCAGCCAGATAATTCAGAGCAATGTGTTCTCTCACCACTTGTCGTGAAGTATTTCCTACTGAAATGGGAAAGAACCAATCACAAGATAGCAGGCGGAACATAACGTAGGGATTAATTTGATTGGATCGTTAGCTTTGCCAAAGCTTTTGAATTGGTTGAAACATTTGTAAACGTCCCTGAGTGAAGGATGCACAGACATTTGAAACATTCTACAGGAAGAGAAAATTCAGTTATTTTGATTTTAAATATATTAACACTTAACACATGGGGACTTTAACGCTGGATGTCAAAACTTTTAAAGGTCTAAGACGACAAATCGGAAGTCGGAGTTTTTGGTAAACCTTATCTTTCAGCAAAACTTTGTCCACTAAACAATAACATCAAACCGAAAGAAAAACATCTGGGAGTCATATCTGAAGCAGGATTCTGCTTTGATGCTCCTGTTAAAGAATCTGAAACAATTTGACAAAATAAGATCATCCCCGTCTACCACTTATTTTCACATATTTTGTCATGCTTTTATCCTTTCTCATTGCATTGCTATTATGCACTTTTAACAGGTTCTACCATTTCGTGGTCTCAGCTAAGTGCAAATCTAACATGCAACATTTCCTTCGTACTGTGATCGTGATTATTACAGCAGAAGAGTTTTAAGCTCAAAGTGTTGCGTTTTGTTCTCCCTTTATGCTGCATCCGTTTATGATACAAATCTCAAATCTCCAATTTTGCCCCATCGTCTCCTTCTCTCCCTCTCTTTTTTTTTGCCTCTCCTTCTTTCCCTCTCATTTCACCTCCGTCGTTCTCCTTCCGCTCCCCGTAGTGCTGTTTCTGCACCCACCCACGCCGCCTCACGTGCACACACACCCATGCATGTAACACAAAGACACATACACACACACACGCGTGCACCTCTTCCTCTCCCCGCGGTGTCATTGTTTTCTGCCAACGTTGCAAAGTGTTTACATTTCTGCATAACAGCAACCATAAACCTGCCCTCCCTCCTCTTCCTCCTGCCCTCCTCCACTCTTGTTCTCCTCTTCCTCTTCATCTTAACCCCTCGTTTGTCCTCTATTCATCACCTTTGTGTTTTTTTCTAGATATAAAACAGGTTTCAGGTCTGCATGTTGGAGGGAAAAAAAAACTTTCTTAAATTTTCTCTTTCATCTCTCGTTCGCCCCTCGTTTCCTCCTTCGTATTCCCCTCCTCTCCTCCACTTCATCTCCTGCCCTCCCCTATTTTTATCACTCAGACCCCCTCCTCTCCTCCTCTTTCATCCCTCTATTCTACATGCATCCCCTCCTCCTCCTCCTCCTCCTCCTCTGCTCCCTCCTGTCCTCTATCTGTTCCCCTCGTATTATTTTTATCCCGACCCATTCTTCTCTCTGTCCTCTCCTGTCCGCTCCTTTTCTCCTCTAGGCAGCAAAAACTGTCCAAAAAGTTTAAAAAAAAGTCGCAGCTTTGATTCCCCCTCGGTGCTGTCCCTAAAACTTACATCTGTATCTTCACTTTTTCCTCTCATCGTAGCTTAATGTCTTCAGACTGGGACAGTTTTTATATTTTTGCTATGGTTGGCAATTTTGGAAACTATTTTTCCCCTCACAGTCTAAACATCGATGTTTTCTGAGGGTTTTGTTTTCGTTTATTTGTAAAACAAAGGCAAATTAGAAAAAGAAAATAATGTCCCAATTTCTCTAAAGCCTGTTAATGAACTAAATATTTGCTTAAAATATTTTTTTTTCACATTTAAGCTGCTTCAAATCGGGTGATGTTCAACATTTTTGCTGTAAAAATACATTGATGAGTTGTTTACTGGATTAATAAAGTTGTTGTAAATTAATATAAGTTGATGAAGTATCACATCGTTGACTATTTAAGCTCAGATAAAGACAAAAGCTGTATAACTAGAGCCGTCACGGAAAAAGTGTCATGTTCAACCCTATTTTGTAGTCTCTGTGTCGTGTTTCCCACCATGTCTTAGCATGCCTTTTTTTTGCGCTGACACTAATTATTGTTCTCATCATTTTTATTCAGCGCCAAATTTTATTCTGAAAAAGGGCAGAAAAGGGACTTCAAGTTTTTCCAGATTAAAATATTCCAAGATTGTTGTCCAAGAATATTAAATCTATCGATTAATAACATTCAAAGCTGAAAGTATTCAAACGTTTGATCACTTTTTTAGGCATCTTTTTCCAGAAAAGAAATCATCAAATTACTTCAAAAAGTATTTATGCTCCAAAAACCAGCGCTGCCTTTGCAGGGGGTTGCATATTTTCTGCCATTTTTGTAGTTTATTGATCATTTTGATGGAAGTAAAAGTTATAATTGTTGTCTAATTATTCCAGAGTAAAGATTTTTTAGAATTAGATTTTATAGATTTCTTTTTAGCTCTTGAATATGTTCTCCTCATAAGATGAAAGGTAAGGTAAGCGGTGTGTAATTATAACCATTTAAATTATTTTATCTTTTATTTAAATTCAATGAATGAATTTTTTTATATTTCTCGTTTTCTTCTCTGTATTTGACCTGTTTCCCCTCCTCTCTCACCTCTATCTGTCACTATAATATACACCTGCAGCCTTTTCTGTGTGTGAGTGTGTGTGTGTGTGTGTGTGTGTGTGTGTGTGTGTGTGTGTGTGTGTGTGTGTGTGTGTGTGTGTGTGTGTGTCCTGGTTAAAAATGATGCTGACCTGCCTTGTTAAAAGTCGATCAGCTGGGTGGAGAAAATGTCACCAGGTCTCGGAACAAGGTCACATTTTTCAACTCCCTCCTGAGGAATCCACACACTCCTCCTCCTCCTCCCCCCCTCTTTCTCCTGTCCTCCTTTTTCCTCCTCCTCATCCCTCTTTCTCCTGTCCTCCTTTTTCCTCCTCCTAATCTCCTTTTATCCCGTAACATTTTCCTACACTTTTCCCCCCTTTTCTCTTCTTTCGTCCTCCACCTTGTCATTCATTTTTCTCCTGTTCTCCATCTTGTATTCCTCCTTTCTCCCCTTCTATCATTTCTTCTGGTCTTTTAATTTCTTGCTTCCCCCCCAACTTTCTGTTGTCTCGTCCTCCTCTCTTTCCCCGTCTTTCCTCCCTTCTTGTGCCTATCATCCTCCTGAGCTCCTTTCCTTTTTTTCCACTCTTTTCCTTTCTTCCTGTTAACATCATTTTGTTTCCCATCCATTTCTTCTTTTCCTCTTCTCTTTCCCCTTCCTCCTCTTTCCTTCACCTCTCCTCACCCCTCTCTTCCTCCTCATTTCCTTCTCCACTGTTCACCTTACTTCTCCTTTTTGTATCACCTTTTTTAAAATCATTTTGGACCACTCTCTCTCTCTCGTCTTCTGCTTCCCTAATTTCCACTTCTCCTCCTCTCTTCACTGATCCTCTAGCTCCTCTACTCAAATTCCTCCACTTCCCTCTCCACCTTTTCTCCCTCTTCCTGTTCTTCCTCACCCATCTTTACATCCTTTCTTTTTCTACCCATTTACTGTCCTCTTCTCCTTCTTCCTCTTGTAATATACTTCTTTTCCTCCTTGATTTATTTTCCTCTGTTCTCTTTTATTTCTCCTATTTTCCCTTTGTCCTCCTCCTCTCCTTTTCCTCTTTTCTCCTTTTCCTCTTTTTTTCTTCCCCTCCTCGTTCAATCACTCTTTTCTTTCCTCTTCAGCCTGCCACTGTTCCTCCTCTTCTCTACATTTCTTCACTTCCTTCTCCCTTACTTTTTAATCCTTTCATCATTCCTTTCCTTTTTGCTCTTTTCTTGTCCTCTTCCTTAATTTTCCTTGCTCCCTTTTTTCCTTTTCCTTTCCTGTCATCCCACTTTTTTACTCCTCTTCTTCCCCCTCACCTTTACTCACTTTTCTCTCCTCTTGTTTCTCTCCTCTTCATTTCTCCATCCTTCATCTCCTCCACCTGTTCTTTCCTCCTTTCCTGAAGTGTCCACTCTATACTTCCATCCATTTTGACTTCTCCTCTTTGGTCCTCCACTTATATTTTCTCCTCTCCACGTTTTCCCGTTCTTTCTCCTCTTTAATTCCTCTGCTCTGTCTTTCTCTCATTTTATTTTTCTATCCCTTTCTTTCCTCCTTTATTCCTCTGCTGTTATTTCTTCCCCTGTCCCACTTCTTCTTCATCCTTCCCTCTCTCCCTCCTCCATCTTTTCTATATTTTGTTCGGCCAATTAGTCACCTTAAAAGACCAGAGAAAAAAAACGATCGCACTCCTTTTCAACTATCTCTCTCTCTCTCCTCCCCCTTTCTCTCCCTCTCTCTTTCTCCCCTGCTCCTCATTTTCTCCTCCTACTACCTCCCTTCTTTCCCTGCCTCTCTTTCTGATTGTAATGCGATGTCTTTCTTTGTATTCAGCAGTTTTCTCTTCACTCGTTAATTAAGAGTGTGGAAGGTGAGAGAGGCAGGGGAGAGGTGTGTGTGTGTGTGTTTATAAACCTCTGTAGGTGCAAAATGCTTTTATGGCAGGAGGGATGAGTGTGTGTTTGTCAATGCGAGTGTGTGTGAGCAAGGCGGCAAAGGGGTCCTACTGGGCCAATCAACATTAATGAAATCAGGTGGGTCTGCGTGTGTGTGTGTGTGTGTGTGTCGGAGTGCTTGGCTTGCAGAAGAGAGGGGATCTAAAAGGGGTCTAAAGAGGAGAGAGAGCTAATTAGAGTTCCCTGTCTCACCAGAGTGTGGATCAAACACACACACACACACACACCAAAATGCACAACTACAGGTACAACACACACACTCATAAAGAAGTGTGTGTTCCCGTAGATATTCATTTATACACACGCAGAGTTTCAAGTGAAGGTTTTCAATGTCAGGGAGGACTGAGCACAGCTGGTGGAGGGAGGACGACACATGCATACTAAAACACACAAACACACACATTCACACACACATTCACACACACACACACGCATCAGTACTGTACTTGTGAGGACGCTCATTGGCATAATGCTCTCCTCGAGTCCACGACTCCAACCTGAACTGGAGCTTTAACCCTCAAACATCTGTATGATCTTGAGACGACCTGAGACGTCTTCACTCCCAGTCCCCATTCCCCGCATGCTTCAACCTATGCTGAGTAGACTCAAACCCCTAACCCTAAAATGTCCTTAATTTCTCGCCTTACAAGCCATCAACAAACAGCTTAACAAAAAGATTTCCCCCTCACTCACTTGTCCGACCATGCTGCATCCTATCCTATTGTATCATTTCATATCGTGTCGTTAGTTACCCTGATTCCCACCTCAGGTCACCAATAAGAAACGCCTACTTACTTATCTTCAAAGAATTCCTTACTTTAAAATAATATTATCAAAAATTCCCAACCTTCAAAACACACTCAATATGCAAAATGTCCTTTTGACTGGAAATTCCTTCCAAATCCTGCACAAAAGATATTCTCGTTGAGGCCACAAAAGTTCTCTTTTCCTGAAATATCTTGGGCCTCTTTCAGCTGTAGGCCCCTCCAAGTGCCACGCCCCCTTTATAGCCAACCGGCAAGACCACTACCTTTACAAACTTGACCCTAATTTGGCATCCAAGAGGCAAAAACTGTAATGACCTTTGCAAAAGATCACCACATTTCCTTGATGTACTTTCTATCCATAAAATGTCCTCCTTTCCTTAAATGTCTCAAATTTCCAAAATGTCCTCTCTCTTTTTTTTAACAATGTCGTCATTGTTAAACACGTCTTCATTTTCCAAAGGTACTCCTGCTTTTTAAAATGCCCGCACTGTCCAAAACATGCCCTTATGGTCCAAAACAACTCTGCAAAAAATGCCCTACTTTTTTAGTGTCCTCCAACTCCAGGTCTATATTTCAAACTGGTCCTCAGCACACACACAAACGGGCACACACACACACACACACATACACATACACATACACACACACACTCTGACATACGCTCAATGAAATATTTCCACACACACACACACAGTCACATGTGTGTCTGATAAGGTGCACATCAAAGGGAGGCCACAGTGTCTGCTTCATGTCTCCACTAATCTAGCCGGGGCCCCAACACACACATGTGCCCACCATGTGTGTGTGTGTGTGTGTGTATATGTGTGTGTGTGTGTGTAGAAAAAGTGTGAGTGCCTTTGAAGACGCTTGTGTGCAGTGTCATATCTGTTATTTTGTGTATCAACATGACTCTGTATGCATGTGTGTGTATCCGACTGAGCTCCTGTGTGTGTGTTCCATGTTTGTTTTTTATTGTTTGTGTGTGTGTGTGTGTGTGTGTGTGTGTGTGTGTGTGTGTGTGTGTGTGCGTGTGTGTGTGTTCGTGTTCAGGTACCTTGTACAGCACCGTTGTCTTGCTGGTTTCCATTAAGTTCAGGTTTATCCTCGGCTACAGCAGCGTCTGGTATGAAACACAAAGACAGGACAGAGTCTCAGCGGGTCGGCTAATAAAACACAAACAGCACCTTGTAACTGTGCTCAGGGCAACAAAAAACCCCCACTGGATTTACAAAGAACAAAAAGCCACAAAAACAACCATTTGTCCAGAGAATTATATTTTTGGACGCTATTTTTAATTTCATCCTCTTCAAAGCACTTTTACTGTTGTGTTTAAAAGTATTTGGATATTAGGGGAAAGAACACATTTGGCTGCATTCTCAAAACAAATCCAGTGAGAGCGTTTTTGGATAAGATGAGCTCTGGTATTATTAGAGCGGCAAGTAACAATTCTCCTCGTTATAAATTAATCTGCCAATTATATTTTAGACAAATTGATCAGTTGTTTAGCTTATTAAATATCAAAAACACTGTAAAAAAGGAACACAATTTCCCAGATCCTTGGGGATGTCTTGTGTTAAAAACAGTCCAAACTCAAAGATATTCTTTTTATTACATTTGTAAAGTGGGTTATTGTCACTCTTCAAATACTGGAACCATTAATTGTTTGGAATTTGCCAAATAAATGGACCAGAATGTTTAATTGAATATCAAGAGAGATGCTGATTTGATCATTTTTGATCAACAAATGGATTATTGAACTGTAACAGCTAGAGCTAGACCGATAAATCAATCTGCCGATATTATAGGCTGACCTATAACACGTCAATAAAAAACAATCTAAAATCCTAGGTGTTGAGGGCGTAAATCCAACATTTCGAGGTTTACACTCTAAGAAGATAAGGAAAATCGTCAAATGATGACATCTGAGAAGCTTGGAACAACAAAATGTTGGCTTTTTGTGATCAGTTTTTGTAGAGGTTACATCTGTATACCAGCAATTAAGGAATTATAAGTCAAAAACTGGACTTTACTGGTCATTTGGTACAGAGAAGTCCCTTTTCTGGTGCGCTATAATGGGACCTTATTTTGCACGTTACCCAATGGCAAGAGAGAGATTTCTGTTAATCCTGCTTCAACAGTGGCATGAAATGCCCATGTACGTTTTCAATAGATTTCGAGAACAAAAAAATCCAATTTCTTTTTAAAATAGAGTACCAAATATATTTTTTTAAACTGCACAGTGAACAGCATATCTCGTCTTGCAAAACCAATATGGCCGCCA
This sequence comes from Tautogolabrus adspersus, assembly GCA_020745685.1. Taxonomy (NCBI): domain Eukaryota; kingdom Metazoa; phylum Chordata; class Actinopteri; order Labriformes; family Labridae; genus Tautogolabrus; species Tautogolabrus adspersus. Next base: position 18,963,128 of record CM036556.1, on the reverse strand, counting down.
CCTTGGCAGACTTAACCAAGGCTTAAAACCTTTGGGGTCCACATGAAGGTAAGGGACTTCAGCTCCCTATGGGATTGTTCTGAAGTTACACAAACGGATTTTTAAGTGTTAGGTGAACACAGGTCTAGAAAAATATGCAACAAACTAAGACATAAGCCTGAGAAAAAGACGAAAGAAAGGATTATGAAAAATCAATCAATCAAAGATGGATTGTAAAAGATCAAGAAAACAAAAAAAGAAACATTTAGACAGAAAGAAGCTTTGAGAAAAATGTAGGAACGATAACACAAGAGGCTAAGATAAAAAGAGTCCAAGCCAAAACAATAAAAACAAAGAGAGAAAAAACTAAAGTCTATTCGATAGATTCTTAACAAAGAAGGGAACATTTGTGAAAACCAAGCGAGCAATAAAAAAGTTTTTAAGAAAACAGATAAAAACAAGACAAAAGGGCAAAAGGGAAAGAAATGCAGACAAAAAAACAAACCCTGAAATAAAGCAACAAACACTCGGTGGTACCGTTCTTGGTGTTGTTGTTGGCGGCGTGCAGCGGCTCTGGAGAGGGGGAGGACGAAGACGAGTGCTTCAGAGCGTCCTCCACTCGCTCCCTTCTCTTGGACTCGAACTCCAGCGCCTCCTGCAGCTTCCTCTTGGCCTTTTTCTCCTTCTTCAGACGCTTCTGGATTGAGGCTGAGAGAGGGGAAATGTTAAAAAATGTGATCTTTGATTCTTTGGGATGTTTTAGTTCATTGTTAGAGATATTTTCTATTTAATGGTTGATAGCTTATTTATGGTCATGATCTGTCTAGTTTAAAAGTTATTTTTCTTGTCGTTCCATGTGTAGGGAAAGAACCCCCAAGCAGCGGCATAGTCCCAAGTGCTAAAATCACTACTTGATTGTCCCTGATAATACTTCAAAAGGCATGATAACTCTGTGTTTTTTGTTTTTCAGACCTCTGCTTTGTAGTTCGGAGGTGAGCTGTCGTTCCAGACTCTCCCTCATCTCTCGTTCTCTGTAGAGCTCCATCTTCAGCTCCCTCTTCTCCGCCTGGATCTGTTTGTCCTGCACCCGGGCGTTCTCCACCGCCACCTTCAACAAGCCCTGAGGGAGAACATTTTATTCAATTATCTTTGTTTTTTTAATAAAAGGAGGCTGTATTGACCCGTGTCAATCCTCTCCATTTTCAAGGAAACATCGATCAAAACTGTTTGTTTTTTAGGCGATACAATAAAAACAGGAAGTTAACCTGTATGTTCGTGAGCAGAGTCTCCACAGACGACAGGCCGTCAGCGAATAGGAATGGAGCGGGGAATCCAGGGGGCAGGGTCTGTCCAAGTGAAGACTCTTCTGTGAAGAAAAAGTAAGAAAAAACCCAAATGGTTTTGTTAATAAAAAAGGAGAACATCGTTTCTCTTTTGGATGTGGTTACCGTAAAACTTCTATTGATAGCCCTGGCTTTTATTTACTTATTTATGAAATTATCCCGCCTTTTATTTGGGACAGGCGTCAATAGAAAACAGGCTTTTCATTATTTTCAAACAAAACTGGTGCACAGCAAAGATGAGAAAGACAAACATTTCAAATCTCCACCAGAAAGGTCATTTAACTGTTTCTGTTTAAGACGGCATGCAAACCCGCTTCAAACCCTGCTTTAAAGTTAAACCTTAAGATATGAAAGTTGATCAAACTTAAGCCTAGCTTAGCATTAAATCAGCCTGATTAGCCGTGTCCAGTCTTAATGCTTAATCATACTAAAATGGTCTGCCTGTACCTTCAAATGGATCAAACAGACATTTAGTGTAGCCTTAAAAACAAATTTAAAAGGACAGTTTGAGTACACATGAATATTCTGGAGACGGCATGTTTCTATCAGCGACACGTCTTCTCGCACTCGAAGTTTATGAAATGTTGACGTTTACGAAGGAATAAAAGTCAACGGAGCAGCATCAGAGAAATCAATTACACCCAACACACACACACTAACATGGAGCGGTCGTTAGTATTCAGACAATCATGTGGGGTACTAATTGGCAAGGATTAAAGACATCCTTGATTTGTGCGTTTGTGTGTGCATGTGTGTGCGTGTGTTCATTGCGAGTGCGTCACAGTGTCTGATCAGCCCTTAATGCCTAACACACTGACAACTGGGTTAACTCTGCTGTGAAATTAACGCTGATTAAGATGCACTCTAACACACACACACACACACACACACCATCTCTATCCCCTATCTGCCTCTTCATCCATACATCCCTCTCTCCTCTCTTTCTCATATCTTTCCTTCATCACCTTTTCTCCACTTCCACACCTCTTTTTCCTTCATCTTCATCTTCAAATATTCTTCCTCTTTGCTCTCAAACATTCACAATTTTCTTTCCATCTCCTTTCTTATTTTTGTTTCCAATGTTGTCCACCTTTCTCTTTCCTAATGTCCTCATGAACAACCAATTCAGTTTATGATTTATTTTAGTGTATAAGTGTGGTTTTTGTTACGTGTGGTGATGGGAAGATTGATAATATATGTGCAGTTAGATTATGATTTACAAATGATTATTGTATATTATCTATATTACATATTATTGTATAATTAAAGACAAATACACTGAGTTAAAAGGGGTAGGATTAAACAAGTTACAACTTCTTTCTACTCCTTTTCGGGCATGTTAGAACGAATGAAGGACGTTGACTTGTCTTTCTTATGTTGTGTATAACTTTATTTGTTTTCTACATATTTTTAATTACAGCTGTTTTTTTAGATCTTTTTTTATTTCCCTTTTCTCACCTCTTCCTGTCTCTGTCCTTCTTAATCTTCAGTTATTCTTTTCTTTAAATCAGGCATTATTAGCCCTCATCACATCTATTCAAACTCATTTTCAAACACATTAAAAATGACTTCCCTTCAAAACAAAAAATGGAACAAACTTTTTTTTGATTCAAGTGTTAAGGTCGGTACGAAGGATGCTGTTATCTTGTTCAACTTTTATTTGAAGTATATCAATAATAGCGCTACAGTCTGAATCTATACCCTTTTTATTTCAATATTTAACACATGATAAATGTCCCTTCTCATAATACGAGGCAGAACAACGCCCTCTTTATGATCTGCTTTGACTCTTTCCTGAAGCACATGGAGTCTACGGCTTTTGTGTAAAAATCTGCTCCATTAATAAACTTTTAAGTAAATCTACAAAATTCAATCCTCCAATTTTCTTACAGAGGGTAAGTATAAAATATTTTTAGTCAACTAAATTGCATTCTGATAAAAAAACTACACATTTGCCTGGAGCGGCTTGTTAATACCTGACCACCATGATTTCCACTGTTTCCATTTTGTTCATTCTGTCCCTTTCTACCAGTTTCTCGTCTTTTTTACTACTTCCTCTTTCACTGTACAAGTTGCAAAGCATTTCAAATAATTCACCTAATTTTGGCGTTAAAATGCCAGTTTTGTCTCCCCAAAATAAGCGGTTAGAGAGTGTGGTAGGAGGGAAAAGTAGCGAGGATGAAAGGTGAAAAGAGAAAACGGTACGAATATGGCGTGTTGGAGCGAGTGAATATGAGAAAAAACAGGGAAGGAATAAAAAATGAAGGGGGAGGACGGGAAGACAGCATTTAAAGGATTAAAAAAAGGAAGAAACAGGCATTTTTATTTTAAACAAAGGAGGCCAGAGGAGGGGTTAAGGATAATCAGGGAAGAGAGATCAAGACTTCTAACAGAAAGAATAGCTTTGTTCAAATACAGCCTAATACGGGGCATTAAAACTACCAGATATGATTTTTAAACACAGGATTTCCATATTGTTTGAGCTAAAACATCATAAATGTTTCCTCTAGTCGCACATTTAAAGTGTAATTTCAGCATTAACTGGTTATCAACACAACATGCAACACAATCTGGAGACAATCTGCAGCATGAAGAAGACACAAACACACAAAGCAGACCAAGGATATGACACACAGGAAGGTCATTTTCTATCACAAACACAGGTTTAGTTTATTGTGTAGTTCTGAAGCTGTAATTGCTCCAATATACCTTCCAGATGGAGGAAGGCCACAGAGCACATTTTGTTGTCTGTTATTTTCCCCTGAGACGGGCAGTAAACACTTTTTGTGTCTGAGAGGCTCCTAAAAGTTTTGTATTAAATACCTGAATTTTTCTAATGAACTATTGCTTTAACGGTCACTTTTAATGTTGATTGGAGAATCATGTTGTGCATATAATTGCCTTTAAGTTCTCCTATTGAGTGTTTACAGTATATTATAAGGGCCACTTCAAAGAGGACTGTAGCCTCCTCACATGGGGCGCGCAACATGACCGCTAGGCTATCCAGCGCCCCCTATTCAGTGCTTTTTTTTAATTTAGAAAACATTTCTCGATCTCCCTCCACACGAACAAGCCTGACAACGATATATCACATGGCCAGGCATGAAGCTCGAAATACTACCAACAAGAAAATGTGAGAAAAGGAAAGGCAGACCAGCAATTTAGCTTACTGTTTGAAAGAGACTCCTAAGTAATGTGTGACCGATGAAACGAAGCAATGTGGGGCCTTTTCTTTCGTATTTCACTGGTCACTTAAAAGGTGACCTAAAGCAAAGCGACTTTTAACATACCACGTGTAGCGTTACGGGTATAGCTCATATTTTCACTGGGAAATGTAAATCACGTCATGAAAAATACATTTTTCGAATCGAATTTGAGTTCATGCACAGCTAGACAAAATTAGAGTAAGAATTTGTCTGAATGCTTCATCTCAAAAGCCTTTCAGCTTTATGATTTTTCCCGATGAAGGCCACAAGCCGAAACGCGTGGGTCTAATTTGTTAAAAAAGTTGATCTTCATACAAGTGTTGCTGGAGCTTTTTGACTTGATTTTTCCAGATGTCCAATCCTAAGATTGCATCAGTTCTAATCAAACAGAAATTCATTTAAGAATACAAGCATTTTGTTTGCTTCTCCTTTTGCAGAAAGCAGAAATTAAAACAATCTGTGTTTGGGGGTTTTCCCAACATGGATTGCAATAAGTGTGATACAATACACTTTATTTTCCCCAAAGGAAAATTTTGTTTTTGAAAAGCTTCCCCGACCAAGACCCATAAACACGACAGCAATAATTTACCAGCACAGTTGTGTTTTAAACAATGCAAATAAGCAAAAACTAACCTGCATTCAAACGTGTGCATTTAACACGTGACACATATTTAACTGGATCTCCATCAGTTGTCATCCTAAAATGTCAGCAGGATTTTCAGAAGTCTCCACTTTAAGGATTCATAAATACCAGAGAAGTGTGGACTCAAAATAAATGTGTGTCGCATTAAGGCCTTAACGTACTAGTGTGGATTTAGCTCAAGATCTATGCTCCTTGTAGAGACAGGAACAGATGCCCTTCTTTGCCCTTATTGATTTTATAGGAAGCCTCCCCTCTGCTGCTCCTGCTGATGTCTGCAGTGATGCTTTAGACTACGAATGGAGTGAAAATTAAAGGAAGGAAGGAGAGGTGAAGAGAAAAGAATTAGACGACAACAGAACGTGTTATAAGGATGGAAAATACAAAGAGAGAGAAAAGAGAGTGTGATTGAGGGACGAGAGGCCCTGCATGCTTTTAGTGCGTGACCTCTTGATCCCTTTTAGCCTTGCCTCCTCCACTTAGCCTCCCCTCACTCACCCCGCCTCCCTCTCCTCCCTCCCTGCATCTATCTATCTCCCCCCTCCTTCGCTCCTCTGATTGATAGCTTGAGAGACAGGTGATCAATAGGAGGGGCAGAACATCCTGACGCTTCTGTTTCTCTGTTTGTGTGTGTCTCTGCAAGTGTGTTTTCAGTCACTGTGTGTTTATGTGAGTGTGTGTGTGTATAAATACAGCAGATGAGGAAAGCCCCCTTAAGTGAGGACGATTTGTCAGTTGTCAAAAGGAAATGGGTAAGGGTTTAGATTAAGGTGCGTAATGGAATATCCTCACCCGTAGAAATAAATGTGAGAGAACAGACAGAGGTGTGCATTTAGGAGAATACCTTTCTGTATGTTTGTGTGTGTAAGTGTGTGTGTGTGGTCCAACCTTTGTCCTTTGTTATTTTCTTGATGGGTGCAGCAGGGTTGGGCAGCGCAACATCTGCATCTGCTGACACCAATCCTGTTGAAAGAGAAAGCACAGTGAGCTTATCTGTGTTTGTGTGTGCTGATGCAGAAATGTGTAAACACTGTGTGCACAGTATAAGATGCATTGTCTATGGTATGTTTACAGATGTATGTGCTACTTAATTTTGATACTTCAACGCTTTTCAACGTGTTTAAAAACAATACAAACTCAAATACTTTAAGATATAAAGCACAGTCTAAATTGCCATTTTAGTTGATCAACGTTTTGGTACACGAGCAGAAGATTGCATGCAATTTTTGAAACTTATCAAATATTGGGGACCCATTACTTCTATTTTTGTGTTTCTATGTTGAATCATCAAGATCATTTGATATTTGATTTGGCATCGTGACAACCATATTATGTTATTTTATGTACTTACTGGACGTGTGCATTAAATATTTGTTTGTGTTGGGGCTGCAAATGGTCTCTATGTACAGGTATCTGCTTAGTTAGAGACATGTTTAGTATCAGAGCTGGTTTTTGTCTAGTCGGATGAACATTTCCAAATTACTTTTGAGCAGGGCTCGGGCAGAAACAGAGCCACCATGTTTTATGTCAATAAAGCATTTTGTGTTTCTATCTTAACAGATCGTAGATTGCTACTTCTAACTGTTAACAATGAAAAGCACCAAAAAGAGCATATCATCTTGGCCCAAATGTGTTTTCAGGCACCTGAGAGATACTGGCTGTACCCTCCAGAGACTTAATATTATCAAACAAAAGCCGCTGGATTAAGAGATTGGGGCTGCCTCTAACCAACATTTCAACTGGTACATTAATCTCTCAATCAAGATATTAGTTATGTATATAAAAAGTCAAGAAAATCATATATATCCTGAAGTCCTCAAATGTCTGCATGTGATTTATCCAAACAACTATTAACATTACTTCAATAGAAGACTTTTAAAAAAGATGATTTTAAGGAATTTTTAAAAGCAGACTTTGTAGATTATTCAACCTAAATAATTCAACAAGTATTTATATAACTAATTCAGCATTGCATGTGTACAGTAGTAGCTTATGGATATGTGCATGTACCTAGTCTTTCGGGCGAGCTGGAGGCTGAGCTGCTGGGCTGCGACTGCAGAGGAGTGTTGGTCTCATCCACAGATGGAGAGAGAGAAGGACTGTCACACACTCTCTCCTGTAAAGAAGAAGAATTAAACAAATGTTTCAATACAACACAATCCATATATCCCTGTAAGATCTGAACGGGGGGAATTAACTAAACCATGTTACTTCAAATATCTCTATCATGTTACAATAGAGGCAGTATTAATTGATGGTTTGAACTAACTTGCTAGTCTGAGTGGCTGCAGTATATTTTTGGTTTGTGCGCATTGAAAACGACCATTGGAAATCAAAAATGAACTTTCCAAGCTAAGGCTTTCAATATTCAGAAAACCACCTTGAATTGCTCCCTAAAGAAACTTTTTAAGGAAAATACACAATGTTTAATATTTGAGGAGTTCCTCAGGGAACCTACTTCAGTCCTCTAAGGTTGTTGTTTTTTCTTAGGTGTATGAAATGTGTGTTTTACCTTGATGACAGGTGCGCGATGTACATGAGTGTGTATCTGCTGGGCTGCAGCGGCCATGTTGGCGATGGTGTTGAGGTGGTTCATCTGCGACATTGCCATGGCTACAGAAGCAGGAGGCAGTCCCATTGGCAGCAGAGGGTGGGGCATCATCATGAAGGGCAGGTCCAACCCTGAGTAAGACAGGTAAGAGTGTATGAGTGGAAAAGCAGCTGTAAAATGTTGAAATAAAAGATATGTAAAAGGAGAGACTATAAAGATTAATGTAGCATTCAGTTCAAAATTATTATTTTTGGGGGAGGGGAAGCTTTCTCGAAGCTTTCTTGAATTGAAACATGCCACCTCCTGTCTTTTGTAGTTTGCATATTGACTAATAATGACTACCGTATACAACCCAGGAGGTATTCTTTTAAATATGAAGAAAGGTTGTGTTAACATCGGGCAATGCAGTTTCAAAAAAGCTTTTTGTTTTATAGTTCCAAAACTATTGGCACATTGTATAGTGTTTATTTATAACACAATCATAAACTATGATGTATAAAATCATCCATACAAGTGGGGAGTCCAAATACAGCAAGATTAAATCAAAAACTAAAATTAAAACAAAAGCCCCGTTTCCACCAAGCGGTCCGGTTTGGTTCAGTACAGTTTGGTTCAGTCTGGTAGGGTAAACCCTGATCTTGCTTGCGATTCCACAGCCAACCATACCCTTATTTGTTAAACGGAGTGTAAGCCAGATGGAGATCGCTGCGTCAGCTATGTAATAGTGTGACATCATAGCAGCCCAACACAGTGTTGGCCGCTATTAATTAAGTTCAACAAAGAAGAAGAACGGGACACAGTAAACAAAAGGGACCATTTAGGGTCGGATCGGTACCCTTGGCACCCCAACAGAAGGTTACAGAAAAAGAAGGAGGGTAAGGAGCCCTTATTTTGGTTCCCTTCCCAACTTTTGACGTTGGAAACGCCAATAAATGGATACCGTACCGAACCGAACTGAACCAGACCGCTTGGTGGAAATGGGTCTAAAGCAAAGGGTTTGAGAGGGTAGGTTCCTCCAAAACATTATCAGGATTTTTTGTGTTTCTAAACAATCTTTTTAGAAAGTTCAAGAGTCTTACAAAATCAGGCGTTCTAAAGTTCTTAATCACTCCAAATAAAAGAGAAAAAAGATTCTAAAGGCAGATAAAAAGGTCAAAGTTTAATACAAAACTAAAACCAACAAACAATATAAACCCCTGGGCTCGTGTGGGTGCTTGTGCTTCTTATTTCTTTAGGTTTGAATCATTTCTTTGGTGTGCTTTCTCTCTTTAGTGTGTGTGACTAATTTCACTTTATCTGTCTTTGTCGCTCCTCTCCTTCCTTTGAATTGAATTTACTGAATAACCAAAGTTGACTTAACCAAATCGGTCTTAAAATTGGTCCTGTGGAAGGAATGTCTTTCAGACTGTCTATAACATTTCAGTTGTTGTATTGATTCATTGCTCTTTAGTGCATTTCTTGGGATTTTCTGAAAAGAGGTATTGAAGGCCAGTGGATTTTTCTAGTAGAAAAGAAATAAAATTGATCTTAAAACCAGAGCCAAAACCTTGACTATACAAATTCCACGTTTCAAGTAGCCTCAAATATTTCCTCCTTTCTCTCTCTCTAGCTTTTTGTATTAAGTGTACCATTTAAACATTTGCCTTTTTTAATAAACAGGGAAAAGGGGGAGACTGGGCTGTTCTCCGTCTGTGAACTTGAGTTGAACTTAACCTTGACGAAAAAGAGAGGGAGAGGTGTCATCGCCGTGTCAAATGTCTCGCTAATAAAAGTTGACAAAGCAGAGGAGGAGGGAGAGAAAGAAAGGAAAAGGAGAAAATATGGAGGTCGGGGGGGTTAAAGGGTGATGAGGCGAAAGAAAAAGAGGGTTAATGACTATTTCTCATTCTTTACATCTTTTTCTCTCGTTTTTTACCTTGTCTACGTTTTTCTTTTCATTTTGACTCCATTTTTCTCCTTTTCTATTTTTTCTCTGCTCTTTTATGTCTTCCTTATCCCTTTCACTTCTAAATGTATCTCTATATACATCTATTTTTATGGAAATGTTTTAGTCTTTTATCTCAATTGTCCGCATGCTTTCTTTTCTTGTTTTTCTCTCTCACATTTTTCTTATTTTTCTCTACACTTTATCATTCCTTTTTTCTTCATTTTGTAATGTCTTTCCCTCTTTTCTGTCTCTTTTCACGCTAACTCCACCTCTCACTGCATATTTGGGGAGGATCCATTAGCTTTAATCCATTCTCTAACCCTGAGCCACCTAAAAGCATAACCTTGGCTTTAACCTCTGATCTCAGACCCCCCGACCCTAAAATAGCCCCCGCTTTCAAAGACAAACTCCCAAAAAACAACGATTCTCTGGAGGATTGTTGCCTCAGCTGTCCAAAACACACACACAGTTACACACACAAAAACAAAAAAAATTGCAGCGGCTGCTTTCATTCCAATGAAACAATAACACTGATTGCTGTTGTCGTGACGACTGAAGTGATAGAATAATCAATGTGAGTGTTTGTCGCCTCCCGCTGCCCAGTTTCTGTGTGTCGCTGTGTGTTTGTGTGTAAACACATTACTTCTGCAATAAGAAAAAGAGCTAGAATGAGTGTGTTTCGGTTTGTTTGCGTGTCTCTCCATATGTATGACTGTGTGTGTGTGTGTGTGTGTGTGTGTGTTTGTGTGTGGTGTTGATAAATTGAGTCATTTAGTAGAGTGTGTGCTGATTAATCCCGGCAGAGTGTTAATACAGGAGATGGGAACAGATTAAATGGCGTACATTAACAAATATTGCCACCCCTTTAAACACACACACACACACACCCTTTGAATGTGTGTGTGTTTCTGCGTGTAACCGCTCAAGCCTGCAAGTCCACTCTTGGCAATTTCTCTAAAACAAAATGAAAAACCACAATTAAAGTAATACTTTGGTGTAAGACCTTGAAAGTACTTGTTTTATTCTTTTTTTTTTAAAGGACCAGAAACTTGAGGTCCCCACTTGGCTGCTGTCACCTCGTAGTCCCCCGTTTGTATTATAAGACAGGATGAGTGTGTGACACCACATCAGTCTTCCCCTCTACGCAATATCTTTAAAACAAAATTAAAAAACACAATTCAATAATCTCTAAAGTTAATGTTTTCATTTTGTTTTTAAAGGACCTGAACCAGCAGTCCTCACTTGGTTGATGTAGCCACATAGTCCACTATTTGTATTTCTTACTACTGCTCTTTAAAACTAAATCAAAAACCACAATTGAAGTAATACTTTGGTTAAAGACCCTGAAGCACTTTTTGTATAACATATGTGCTCACTTGGTTGGTGTAGCTTTATAGTCCACTGTTTGTATTGTAAGACAGTATATGTGTGAGTGAGTGAGACATCGCTAAAGCTAACCCCTCTTAGCAATTTCACTTTTTACACCACATTCACAGATGCTGCGATGTAGAGCGTCCATCAGTATCATCTGATCCCATTCATACGCATTCACACGCTGCTGACACAGCAACAGGAGCAATTTGGGGCTTCAGTGTCCTTCATGCGACTGCAGGAACTGGGGATCAAACCCTGGACTCTCCGGTTAACAGATGAGCGATTTCACCTCTGAGCCACAGCCGCTCAAACTAATGTGCAATACTTACTGTTAGCCAATAGCTGTTGTTGCTGCTGGAGTTGTTGTTGATTGACAGATCCCATGGTCTGCCCCCTCCCTCCTCCTCCACCTCCTGCTGCTGCACCTCCTCCTCCAGCTCCTACTGGTGGCCCTCCTCCTCCTGGTCCTCCACTGTGGATTCCAGCAGGGGGGCTGGTCAGACGCTCCTTATCCCAAGAACACTCACTGCCTCCTGCGAGACGGGCACACAGGCTTAAAATTTGACTTTTTTATGTAATAATATAGAGCTCTTATGGATTATGTAGGTGTCCCGCTGTTCGCTAAGCCCCGCCCCCCTGTGGTGACTGTCGCTTTGCCTGTCTCTCGCTCTGCATCCTTGCACTGCACTCTCAGTGACCATCAGGCTCTTTTGGACCAAAAGTTCTTCAGAGTGTTACCTCAATACCTTCAAGGGCGTCTGGTTAGCAGTAGCATCGCTGTCAGGAACGCTTCCACACCTTCATAAAAATCAAAATTTTAAAGGATTTTTGTTGCGCCAAACAGAGGCATGCTTTGGACCACGGTCTTCACCAGCTGTAATGATAACTCCCTGAAAGTAACTTTTTTCTAATATAACCTTAAACCCCCCAAATGAAACGTTTAAGCTAATATCGACAGTGTTTTGGTTAGCGCTTCTTCAGCACTAGGACTTTATAGTAAATTCAACAATTTATACAGTTTTAGATTCTTTGAATTCTATAACAAATGAAGTAACTGCACATGATGGAAAAGGCTGGAAATAGCTAGTAGGGCTGGGAATCTTTGGGTGTCTCACGATTCGATTCGATTTCGATTCTTGGGGTAACGATTCGATTCAGAATCGATTTTCGATTCAAAACGATTCTGTATTCATTGATCCATGGATTCAAAGTCTATTTATGAATCAGTGCATACTTCAAGATCTACTCCAGTCATCTGTGAGACTGGCTGCATTTCTTGTTGCTCTAGTTGGCATTCTACTGATTTAAAGAGCAGGGAGTGACTGATTAGACCCCCCCTTTTTTTGAAAAATAAAATCAATTTTTTGGAAATTATGAATCGATTTTGAATCTTAGTAGAGAAGAATCGCCTCTAATAGCTATCGCTTAATATTTAGGCTTGGAAATTACTGAAATGATAAATTGTTTATTTTTTTGTCTAATTAACAAATATCTTTCTTTTTTGTGTATTAAAAATAAATGAAGCGATGTAGCAAGAAATACATTTGAACAGATATGAACAGTAATCAAACAGCAGTAATAAGGGATTAAAGAACTAATCACAAAAGAAATGGGTTCATACATTTGTGTTAAATGTTTTTAAACAATACGGGGCACCGGTAGCCTAGTGGTTAATTCGTGCACGCCATGTACAGAAGCTAGGACAGCCTGGATTCAAATCCGACTTCTGGGTCCTTTCCTGCACGTCATTCCCCACTCTCTCTCTCCCTCCCCGATTTCTGACTCTATCCACTGTCCTGTCTCTACATGAAGGCATTAAAGCCCCGAAATGAACCTTAAAAAATGTTAAACTTCATAAATCAAAAGTTTAAAGAATTATTAGAAAGAACAGTCATTTGAAGATTATTTTTTTAAATATATTGCCAAAAAAAATCGTATTTATTTTGGTTTCTGAAGAAATCGTTTGATCCGCAGCTCATAAAACAAATAAAATTCCTTTGAATCTATTAAACTGCTGCTTTTAATAACAGTACATTGATTGAATGTTTCTATTAGTTGGATATTATGTAAACACATTATCTTTTTAGGAAATAAAAGATAATTATGGAGCTCTTTAATGAACATTATTATTATCCCTAATCAGAATATTAATTTATCCGGTTTGTAATCTTCAGGATAAAGAAAGTGACAGTTGTTAAAAGAGTGAAACAATCACTTCCTGTCCTCCATCTCTCTCTCTCTCTCTTTCTGTGTAATGCTGCCTCTCTCGCCCTCCACGTCTCTCTCTCTCTCTGCTCCCCTACTCCCTTTCTCATCCATCTTCATCTCCCTCCATTAGTTTGAATTAGCAACCGTCTCTCTCTATTATTGCCTACTGAATTCCCTGCGCTCTGTGTGTGTGTGTGTAAGTGTGTTTGTGTGTCTGTGTGTGTGTAGATGACAGCTGGGCCTCATCCCCTCTGCCATTTACACCAGGGAAGAAGAAGAAGTATAAACAGATGGGCAGATGTTCTCTCTCTCTCTCTCTCTCTCACTTCTCGTTTTTTTTTCCACGGCCTTGTCCTCTCCTTCTCTGTCTTCTCTCTTCTTTGTCACTTTCTTTTTCCTCTTCCCTCTCTGAAATAATCTGCTACAAATGTGGGAGGCTAACTAGTGGGACATATTAAAAAGTAAACTCACACACATTTATTTCATCTGTGTCTCGGGATTAATTCACTGGGTAATGTTAAGTTGATATTTTAACTCTAGGTATATATTTAATAAGTGACCATAGCTGGACAAGAGGATGGGAGAAAGCTAAGGTGTTAGCATAGCTAGCTAATTATAAGCTATTGATAGTGCTACTAAGCCTAGCAGGTGCATTTGTAATAAAGGGTTAACGATGTTTATCGGGAAGTTAATTTTTTAAAGAACAAGAAGATGCCTTCGTAGGGCGTTTTTTTTTTAGTATGACCTACATTTTCATATTGCATTTGTAGTAACACGTAAAGGGCAGCTTGCTATACCCTAAAGCATTGGTTCCCAACCTGGGGTCCTGGATCTCAGGGGGGGCACGACGCTTTTTCTGCTCTGAGGTTGTCAGATTAAATTTGCACATGCCAATTTATATCAGGATTACACTGCTGGATAGTTTACCCAAAGGTCTGTTGGTGAGAGCAGGTATGTGTGGACCTTTTCTGTTGGGAGTTTATGGAGGAAAACTTTTAAGATCTTTGTTACTTTCTGTCTGCATATTTTTTTTCTCAACAGGGTCCTTGGGGGTCCCAGCTTGATTGGTAACTTGAAAAAGTTTGGTAACTGCCCCAAAGCGTTCCTTTATTATTTTTGTGACTTTATATTGGACCATTATTTGCTAAATGAACATCCTGCTGCAAAGAAACTAGAAACTCAATTTTTACTGAGGGAATAAATCAAGTGCAACGTATGGAATCGCCCTCTGCTGGCCATCTTCATTGGATTCACTTAAAATTCATCATTTTAAATAGTTTTAAAATTTTAAACAATTAAGAAGTTTTGGGCGCCTGTCGCATAGTCGTTCATGCGCCTGATTTCTGACTCTATCCACTGTCCTGTCTCTACAATAAAGGCACTAAAAGCCCCAGAAATAGATCTTAAAAAAACAAACAAAAACAAAAAACAAACATATTTCCCTGTTAGTAGTCGAGTGATCGACTTTCACCATCAAACACCAGAACATCTTTTCTTTTCCCCCTCTCGCCCTAAATATCAATTTCTTCCCTCATGAGCTTATTTTTCCTTTCTTTATTCTGCCTCTTTATTTTCTGTTTCATTCGTACACTCATTTCTTCAGCTCCATTGTTCACCAGAGTTTCCCAGGCCGGTGTGAGTGTCTCTTACAAAGAAAACAAGGTCGCACAAAGAAAGGAAGGCTTTCCACGCACTCGCACAACAAAAACCAAAAAAACACTCTGAATGAAATAAAAGAAGAGCAGGAGGGGGATAAATAAAAAACGACAGGGCGAGAGAGAGAGGATAAAAACAAGAGGAAGAGTAACTCTATCAGCGCATTAGTCGGGTCAGCTGAAGAAAAGGGAGAAATGGAAGAAAGGAGAATAGAAAACAGGTTCCACTCGCTCTCCTTTTCTTTTCTCTTTGCTTTTTGTTTTCTGTCTTTTTAATAATTCAGAGACGCAAACACAGCAGAGATGGAGTGGGCCTGTGAATGTGTGTTAACAGTCTTTGTTTTTTATTCACGTCAGCCTCAACTTAAGTG
>CM036556.1:18892874-18942874 GCA_020745685.1 Tautogolabrus adspersus | reverse complement strand
TTTTGGCAGAGAGCGTTCATCACTCTGACACCTACGCAGTGCTGGTGGTTACAGGCGATAAAAATTACGATGAAGTCAATCTACTCGCTGATGGTGTGGTTGGCCAAACACTCCTCACAGTAGCTTGAAGAATCTGTTAAAGGTGATTATTTTAGGAATCACGTAAGACAACGGGTGTGACTTTTTCATATTTAAATAAATGGGAATCCAACAAATAGCTGTCAAGGAATATCACCCAATCCATAATTGTGACCCGAATGGAAGCTCAAAGAAAAACGCGAGCAAAGTCAATGGGTACGTCCAATTTGAGAAAAATCCCAGTAACAAAAACCAATAAAAGTATTTTCTTGAAGTGTAGTAAAAAAGTACAATTTCAATTGTGTTCTCGAGAGTTTAAGTGTAAATGAAGTTTTTCAAATTTCAGAATGAACACTTGGTAACGGAGAAAAAGGGTGGGAATAAAAACGGAGAATGGAGTAGAGGTCAGGACTGCATTCACACATTGATTACTGAAGAACACCTTGACAAACACACACACACAAAGATGCATATACTGATACAGGAAACAGCCCTACACACCCATAGACATACACACTTAAACATGGGTTACACACACGGACACACACTCGGACACAGAGTCAGAACGCCCGCTCCGCCTCAATGCAACCAGAAGACAATCAATATTGAGGGCAGAGCCACAATACTGTTCTCCATCATGACTATCAAACACACACACACGCACACACACACTCTTTCTCTCTCAGATCGATGGCTGTCCGCTGTGTCCACGGTTACCGAGCATCGACCCCGTCGCTAATGGCGACCACGGAACCTTGGGAATTAGTGTGTGATTGATTGACAGACTGCTTCAAAGACACACGCATCATATAGAATCAGTGTGTGTGTGTGTATGAGAGAGAATATATATATTCCTGTGTGTGTGTTTCAGTGGTCCCCTGTGGGTTGTCCATACGTTGTTTACGCATCTCTTTTTCCTTCCTGTGCATCCTAATGCTCTCCGAAGGACAAAAGGGAGAAAGGAGTGGAGAAGACATGCACAAAGTAAGACAAAGGTAAGTCAGGATTATGTCAGAAAAGAAGTGAATCGTCAGCATAACGTGACAAAAAAAAAACGCCAGGGCTGAGGCCTCAACTTTTCAGGAAATAAGACGTCTTACCAGTGCACACGTGATGTTGACTTTGTCTGATTAAAAAGTCCACAGCACCTTTACATCTAAAACTTTTAAGCTTTTACCATTCGGGGTCTAGAGCCGATCCCAGCTGGTTACACCTTGAACTGGTCACCAGTCAATCACAGGGCTGACGTATACAGACCGACAACCAGCCACACATGCATTCACACCTACGGACACTTTAGAGTCACCAGTTAACCTAACGAGCATGTCTTTGGAAAATGGGAGGAAGCCAGAGTACCCGGAGAGAACCCACGCATGCATGGGAGAACATGCAAACTCCACACAGAGAGGCTCCTGTCAGACGGGGATTCAAACCAGGAACCTTTTTTCATTGTGAGGCAACAGCGCTAAACCTGTAGCCCCTTCCAGATTCAATAAAGTTTAATTAAAAGTTCAAAATGCATCCCCAATATAAATGAGGAAATAGTTTAATCCAATCTACACTACTTGATAACAGGTCCATTCTACAAAGTACAGGGCAAATGAGAATGTATCTGACTATGTTGTTCAACGTGATTGTAAAGAATTGATTTTTGTCTCGACGTTTAAAAAACTATAAAAAATTAAACTGCTTTTTCCGTAAACATAGTTGATGGTAGTTACAGTTTTGTATGCTAACGGGAGACTCTTCAAAATAAGAGCCTTTTCCTTCAACAAAACAGCTTTAGAACTGACACCAATAATTGAGCTTTCTCTGGGTCACTTTATGCAATGGGAGGTCGGG
The DNA here is from genome assembly GCA_020745685.1 of Tautogolabrus adspersus. Classification (NCBI taxonomy): domain Eukaryota; kingdom Metazoa; phylum Chordata; class Actinopteri; order Labriformes; family Labridae; genus Tautogolabrus; species Tautogolabrus adspersus. Next base: position 18,940,954 of record CM036556.1, on the reverse strand, counting down.
TAACCAAGATGCAGATTTGGAGATTTTCTAACCTTAAGGTAAGCTTCAGCCCTGGACGTCTTTATATTAAGTGTTTGAAGCTGAACTAAACAACCCGTCATCTCTTCGTATGCTTAGACTGTCCTACATACAACCAAACACTAAGTCATCAACGCCCCACCAATCATAAAAGAAGTGTACCTTCTTCTACTGTACGGCTTTTTCAGTAAAAGCATCCTGCACATGGCAGGCCATACTCTAAATGAGATCTTCCACAGCACAGTGCGTCAGGATGGTCTTTAAGAGCTTTGAGTTCGCTGGTGGAGGCCGGTGGGTGATCTTCGAGAGTCCCGTACCCCCCCTCCTGTGCTCGCGTGAAACCCACCCCATTTGGCTGCGGTCGTAAATATTTAATCCAGTGCACCTACATCTCTGACGAAGTGCTCTGAACGCGCTTTCAGAGTCGGAGTGACACTTTGAATAAAACAAACAGGAAAACAGAGAAATTGCTCTTTGTGTTCTGAATTTAGAAACACACTGTTCCGGCCTTTTTTTGTGGTTCTGTTTTTTTTCTTCTTCCTGCGAGCACTCGGAGTGCCAATTTACAAATGCAGTCGATTGCTCTTGTGCTGAGTCAAATACATTTCAGCTCCGCACTCTGGCACTTAAGTCTCCCATCTTTAGCTTCCACTGGAAGTTCTATGCGCCAATTTTGACCATTTTACAGCGGCCATTTTGTGTCATCTCTAACAGACTCAGACGCTGGCTCGCCATGTCTTTGACTTTAAGATGTTTTGGAGTCGGTAAACAGAAGCCTTGGACTCACATTAAGCCCCCAGACACAATTATAACTTCCCATTAAGTCTTTTGATCAATTTTAAATTGGAACTGGGTTTGTAGATCGTTGACGTTATGAATTGAGCAACAGTAGTCGTGTTTGAGGATCTACAGGCTGGTCAAGTCAATAGTTTTGAGTTGTCATACCTACTGTTGATTCAGTGATTCATTTAGATTTGAATGATTTAGAGAATCATAAAAGATAACTGGTGGTATCTTTGTGTGCTTTGGTCTGATTGTGATTATTTCCCCTGTTGCTGTCCATCATTTTGAGCTCTGACCTGGCGCTTTGCATTGTGGGAAACAACGACATCTGGGTATTTTTGGCACACTGCTTTTTATTCAAATCAGTACGCACATGTTTTAGACTATAGAAACATGGCGGGGCAACATTGTGGTCTATGTGGTAGAGCTCATTCAAAGGTTTATAATGCACACACACAAAACATCACTTCCTATATCACATCACGTATAACTGCCAGGAGACCCCCCCCCCCCTTACTCCTACAGGTTAATCCTTACAAATATCCAAACAGATTAAATAACTTTGCATACACGATAAACTAGCACGTATTCTAAACATTTTGTATGTATTCCACCAGTAGGGGGCGCTAGCAGCCACTGGTCATGGTGCTTTAGTTTACTGGCTGCTCAGAATAGCTGGAACATTTCGGATGCAGGAGTTTGAAGAGAGGAGATCAGGATGGGGAGGAGAGATTAAAAAGACTTAATGTCACTTTAGTCCTCTTCAGCCCTCCTTCCTCCCTCCCTCCCTCCCTCTCTCTCCTCATCCTTTATCTCGCCCTCGTTCTACCACCCTCTCTCTCTCTCTCTCTCTCTCTCTGCAGGTGCACATAAGAGTCCTCAGATGAGTGTATTCTTTTCATGACAAGATTGAAAGCACTTCATCTGTAACCTACACACAAGTTGTGGGTGTGAGTGTGAGTGTGTGTTTGCGCGTGTGTGTGTTAGGTGAGAGTTTTAAGGTGTGTGTTTGCGGAGACTTTGAAGGTGTGTGTGTGTGTGTGTGTGTGTGCACTCATGCACCAGATGTGTTTATGTTCATACAGCAAAGTGTGCGTTTATTCCAAAATTGTGTAATTATATCCTTTAAACAGAGTATTTTACTTTCTAAGAAGTGTGTATTCTGAAAAATATCTCATTAGCTGTGTGTGTGTGCGTGTGTGTGTGTGTGTGTGTATTAGAAGACAAGGCGAACCATTGAGCTGTTTTTGAAGTGAATTAACAAGTCAAATGAGTGCTGCAGCACCCTGCATAGGTTACCACACACACACGCGCACACACACACACACACACACACACACACACACACACACACACACACACACACACTCCCACGCTTATCATCACAGCTTCTTTGTTGAGGAAGATGAGGCCAATTAAACTGATATCACTCTCTCGTGTTCGTTTATGCCTCCTCCCTCGTTCTCTCATCTTTTTTTTCTTTTTCAAACATTTTTTCTTCTTCTTTTTTTTTTTATCCTGCGGTCATCTTCACTCCTTTTTTTCTTCCCTTAACTTTCCCTCTTTACTTCCTCCATGTTTTATCTTTCACTCTCTTTCCACAATCTTTTTCCGTCTCTCTGCAGTTTCCTTCCTCAAACTGTTTACGATATCCGCACTTTCATCTTTATCTTCCGTTACACAATCTTCACTTTGCAATCGACCTCGTCCTCTCCTCCTCCTCCTTCTTTTACTCCTTCTCAGTTTTTCTTCTTCTATTGTTCCTCCTTACATGTGTTATCAGTCTCCCGTCTTCTTCCAGGAAGAAGATGAGGAAGAAACATGGAACGACACAGTTCCATGTTTCTTCCTCATCTTCTTCCTGTATCTCCTTTCTTACTTAAGGGCGATAAAACGCTTCTTCTTCTATCACAGTGGTACCCAACCTTTTTTCCCCTCAAACCCCCCCTCCCCCCCCACCCTCTCTTCCTCTCTCTCTGACCCCCCCACGACCCTCACCAAAAAGGTAATACACTCCTGCCAACGTCTAACACACATTTTGAATTTCATTAAAGAGTGACTGACTTTGTGGCATGAATTTTAAGTTTTTGTGTGGACACATACTTTTATCAAACTTTCACTTTTAAATAAACTCTCCAGTAAGGCCCCGATCACGCAGAGACGCATCACGCAGAGACGCATCATGCTGGACGTGGCCACTGCAGAAACGCCTGAGCTCATCTGAGGAACGAACAGCCTGTGGAGCACATGGCTGCGTGTGCACACGGGCGACCAAATAAAATAAAAAATGGATTCAAACAAACGTAGAGCTCTCGCCGCTGCTTTGCTCCAAGACGAGGAGGAGGGGAAATGTCATAAAAAGCGGAGGTAAAGCCTCCTACCTGATTTGATTGGCTGCCAAAAGTGACATTGACGAGTGCTGCGACTTGAGCTGAAAAGTTGTAACTTTTATGCACGCCGAACAACCGCTAGATAAACGAGTCGCGCTGCAGCTGTGGAAAACAGCCCAGCAATGGGGCTGTACCGTAGGAAAAAAAGGTTTTGCTGGGGATGCTTTTTCAGCGACGTATTCTGTGTGATCGGCCTCGACGTGCGTTATTATTTCAGTATAAACGAGGAAAGGTTAGGGTTAGGCACTCTATCGGTTCTTATTCTATCTTCTATGTTTTTTCTGATTACTTCTTTCCTCTTTTTCCAAAATGTTCTGGTCTCCTCTGTCATGTTCTCCTTTTCCCTCCCATCTCTTCCTCCCACCTTCACTTTTTTTCTTCTAATGCGTAACATCTATTTCCTCCTCATACGTCTTCTCTCCTTTATTTCCCTCTTCCGCTTCTGCCTCTTTTATCTCTTTTTCCGTCTCTCCCCTCTTCCACTTCGTCTTCTTTCCCTCTCTCTATCTCTCCTTCGTGTTTTCTAACAGTGTGATAAATGTCCATCTGTGATTGGCCGATGCCCCCCATCGCTGTGGCGCCCGTTAGGTCGTAAACAACAGCCCGTCTCCCCCGGCAACGAGGCGTCTCCATGGACGCAGGGCCGCTAAGACGACCAACTCTGCGTGTGTGTGAGTGAGGGGGAATGCGACATCCGACGACTGCCAAGTGTGTGTGTGTGTGTGTGTGTGTGTGTGTGTGTGTGTGTGTTGTATATATGTTTTGCATGTTAGTGTGTGTGTGAGCTAATGAGCGATCATAAGTGAGCAAATGTTTTCTCTGGGTCGCTCTAATGTTTCAACACACACACTCACTCACACACACTCACGCACACACACACACACACACACACAGCAAACACACACACACACGTACCTGATGTGTGTGTGTGTTCCAGTAATGTGTGTGTGTCATTAGTATGCCACAGTGAGCTGTGTCCATATGTCACTAAACACAATCATGTTTTATTTATCCTGAAGAGAGAGAGAGAGAGAGAGAGAGACCAACAGTCACTGTAAAGGGGACGTAAGGAAGGAGGAAAGGAAAGGAAGGAAGGAGAGGAACTGAAAAAAGATTTGACGGAAAGAGGAAACAGAGGAGGTGAAGTGAAGGTAGATACGAAAGGGAAATTGAAAGACAGATGTAGGGATGGAGAAGAAGAAGAGAGGAATGAAAGGATGAGAGGGAGGCAGAAAGGAGGAGTGAAGGACTTAAGGAAGAAAGTGATGAGCTGGAAGAGGAGGATGAAAGGAGGCTAGAGGGAGACCGAAAAGGTGGCAAGGAAGAAGAGGAGAAGAGAGATGGCGTGTTTGAAGTTGGAAATGAAGGCGAGAGAGAGAGAGAGAGAAAGGGAGTAAGGAAAGAGTTCAGAGGTGAGACAGGAGCAGAAGAAGTGAGAGGAAAAAAAGAGAAGAAGAGAGAGGGAGTGGAGGGTGAGATGAAGGAGAAATAAAAGGAGGCAAAGAAGAAAGGAGAGAAGGCAGGAGGAGGATGGTGGATGACGAGCAAGGAATGAACGAGGAGGACTCAAAGGAAGTAAAGAGGAAGAAAGGGAAATAAAGGATGAAGTGAAGGATGGAGGGAGGAAGAGAGGACAAAAGAGTTGGAGTGAGGAGGGTCGAGGAGGGATGGAGAATCAAAAAGAGAGAAGGAAAGGAGTGGGGAAAGAATGAAGAGAAAGTAAACGAGGAAAGGAAAAGAGGAAGGTAAACAGGAAAGGAAGGGGAAGAGAGAGAGAATAGGAAGACAAAAATGAAGGAAGGAAGTAGGGAAGGAAAAGAAAGAGGAAAAGGCAGACAGGAAAAAAGATAAAAACGAGAGAAAGAAAGGATTGACAGGAGGGAGGAGGAGATAAATAGAGGAAGAGGGAGACATAAAAGAAAGGAACAAGAGAAGTAATCGAAGTAAAGGATAAAAGAAAAGTAGAAAAAGAGAGGAAGACGAGAAATGGAAAGACGGGAAATACAAGAGAGAAAGAGGAAAATATGAGAAAAGGAAGCAAGAAAGAGAAAAAGGGGACGCAAGAAGAAGGAAGAGCAGAAAGAAGGGGGGGGAAGAAAAGAGGGAGATAGGAAAGGAAAGGACGGGAGGGAAGGAGGAGGGAGGGATGGACAGATGGAGGAGTGGGACCCCAGAGACGTGTCATTCATCACACCACCACGCAGTCTGCACTCGTTCAGCCTCTCTTTCTCTCTCTCTGCAGGTCTTCTTCTCCTCTTCTTCTACACTTTCTCTTTCTTTTTCTTCTTCTTCTCATTTACTGTCAACTCCTCGACAATCTGTCTCTCTTTTCCCTCCCTCCCTTCCTTTGGCAGTCGTTTTTTTTAGGTTTCATCATCTCCTCTGGCGACATCCCTCCATTTCTTCTTCTCTCCATATTTTCTTTCGCTCTCCGTTTTCACTTTCAGCGCCAAGACGGAAAAATAAATCCCTCGTTTTTAGTTTTTTTTTTTCGACCCTGTCTTTCACTTGTGGATGAGAGAGAAAAGGTGTGGATGGAGGGATGAACAGGGGGAGATGGAAAGGAGGGGATGAGGAGCGGCTTGTAAAGAAGAAAAACCTTTGCAGACCGTTACATCTCCGATTGGTCCTCTTGATAGATTAGCACCTGAACTATCCAGGACAGCCGATATTAGCAAATCAAGAGACTATCTGTATCGGCTACTTTTATCTCTGATACACGCCGATATTACTCGTTTTATTCACCAGTCATATAGCATTTCATTTGAGTATCATTGCACTACACTAGCAGTTCTCTGTCACCAGCAGAGGGCGCTATATAGATTACGACAAGCATCATCACTCTCCAGAGGGTCGAGCGGTGATGCACTTACATGCTCAGTTACTTTCCAGTCGAGTGACCATCTTGTCTTCATTAAATATCTTTTCCCCAAGTGTTTGATAACTGCATTTGAGGGATCAACGCAATAAATGTGTATATCTCTACAAAGATGGAGCTAAGAAAGACATCGGCCGATATATCGGTATCAGATTTTTCTGTCTCCACGATATCGGTATCGGCCCAAAAATCCTGTATCGGTCCAATGCGGATGCTCAGATTTAGTCAGCCATGTTTGACGTACACAAAGAAACTGCAAGAAGACAACAGCTGCATAGACACTGAAATGTACTGAGAAGTAAATTCTCACTAAAGAGACTAAAAAGCCGATAGTTTGACGTGATGCCGTGCAGCTAGTATGAAGCTGTATTGACCCAGTTACATAAACTGAATACGTCTACGTAGAGGCAGAAAAGGAGAATGAAGATGGAGAATGAAAGACGAGTAGAGAGGGTTTAAAGAAGAGAAACTGGTACCCGTGTGTGACAGCAGGTTGGGGGACAGCAGGCCGGGGAGGCCCGGGTGCAGCAGCCTGGGGCTTTCCTGGATCCCTGCACCAGAGCAACGCTTCGGAGGACGGCCCGGACGAGAGCTGGAGGGGAGACAGATAGAGACGGAGAGAGATTAATTAGTGTGACACAGAATCAGACTCATACAGAGCGAGAGAGTGAGGAACATATCAGAGACGTTGGTGTTCTACAGAATAAAACAATAACAACGCAGATTCATGTCTGACAGAAAAGTAACACCGTGTTTCAAAGATGATCTGATACAATTCAACTCAGCTACTATTGCAACCATCAATCATTCATACAGCACGGAGGCTCAGTGCAGTTCAACAGTATCAGTAACATCAAACAGCCAAATAACAACCTCACCTCAGACACTGCGGCCCCTTTTTCAGAACAGCTAAAGTGGCGTAACTAAGCTCAGCCGCCATCACGTCTCTGTACATTCACAGTTCTCTTGCCTTCTTCCATCGCTGCAACACCTGTTGGTTTGATCTGATAACTGCTCTCATATCTGGCAAACCGAGGGGCGTCCAAAACGGCCGTGTGGGGGTGCCTTAAAACCGCCTACCTTCTCTGGTCCAAACAAATCCAGACCATTCAGGACCAGAATCTAAAGTTAGAAGGAGGACATACTGGCTGCTGCATTGTTGTCAGAGAAGCCAGCACTTCAACATAGCATGTTTCCTTAATGTCTGATCATACAGTAAGCTCACTTTATCATCTCACTCACTACACATCTCACTGAGTGGACCTTTATTGTGATGTTGTGTACAATGGAACAAGCATCACTTCAACAGCTGCAAGTTCCCGAGAGATGAGCCAGAATCCGACGGTTTTATATTTGAATACAGATGCAGGTAATGACGTCTCTGCACACCTTCTTATGTCCCCGCAGGTCACTCACACGTTAAAAAAAAATCACAAACTGGCATCACATACACCAAATAGTTAGGTTGCACCTCATTGGCTGATTTCAGGTCACTTTAACAAACGTCTGATTGGTCGTTTTTACAGTCTGGGTCTCTGGGGGAAACAAAGTGACGAGCACGGATCATCTTTGACGTTTTCACACCTCAAAGCTGTAAAACCAGCAGAACCAGCAGGAGCTCCCACTTTAAATGGAAAAAGCCCCATTTTATTTTTTTATCAACTTCTTCAGCTCTGACAGGAAGAAGAACTCTGATGCAAGATGTGGAAATATGTGAAACGAGATAAAGTTCTTGGGTCTTTGTGACATAAAATGTGACAAATCAAAGAACTTTGATCTCACATGAACCCGGATAACTCCGACGATAATATTCCTAATATCACGACCTTTAACAAGTTGTTATGGCTTTTCTTAAACAAGCTCTTTCAAAATAAAAGCCTTCTTACAATTAGAGGTCTGACACATTGTTTTGTAACTTTTAAGATTTAGCAATCTGCGAGACAAAGTGTAACTCTTAGGCCCCGTGACCACCTAGCGTTTTTTTCTGAGCACAAAAAAAGCACAGCGCCCAGCGTCGTTTTTTCAGAGCTCTTGGCCTTTTTTGTGCGGCCGCTCCGGGCTCTCAAGTTAAAAGTCTTTTAACTTTTTCAGAACGGCATTCACGTCACTGGCGCTCTTTTCCAAATGTATGATATTCCCTGTAGTTTAGCCGCCTACAGATCGTGTCTTGTACCGACATCCTCCTCGCTCCGTGTCTGATTGGTTAAAAAACGATCTCAAATAAGAAACATGCAGTAAAAAGTAACAGAGCAGTGTCGGTCATACAGCAGCCGTTGTCAACAGACTGTTGTCATAGAGACAGGACGAACGTGCAGCGCTTTTCTTCTCAGCGAACAAACGCCTCATAAAAGTGATCCCGAGCGCACAGTCAGCACTTTTCTGCCCGGAAAAAACACTTTCTACAGGTTTGTTTTGCAGGTCTGTCGCCTATAATTGACTTGAATTTTCATTAAAGTTCCCGGAAAAAGATCAATTTGTTGAGAACTAATTAAGGGAATTAAATACAGAATTATTTCAAAATGCAACAGAGTGGCTAACTCAGAGATCAATGAAATACAAGTTTAAAGTTTTGGTTGTTGTTGGTCAGTATTTCTGACATTCCTGCTGCAGCTTTGACCTTTGCAGTCAAACATCTGCATAAAAAGAAATGTAGCACCAAACATCAGAATTAATTAATTTATATTTGTAACATTTTGGGTCCGAAGAATCTGTTCAATATCAAGTAAGAGAAGCAATGAAGAGACATTAGCATTGATCGGGGCTAAATATGCTAACGCTGATGTAAAACAACGTCTCACAATCACACGAGAGCAACACAAACCATGTTCTACATGTGCAAGAGAGCCTGAACACATCTCCAACACACACACACGCACGCACACACGCACACACACACGCACACACACACACACACACACACACTGAAGCATCTCTCTCTATTTCGGTCACAAACGCAAACCTAACCTACTGTATTATTCATGTGCACGCAGGCATAAATAAACACACACACACAAACAGGCGAATATAATAACTGCACACGTGCAACTAAACATAAAGGAAGGTACACACACACACACACACACACACACAGGAGGTGTGCATGCAGGCCAACTCTCTGCAGGGTGGCTAAGTAACAGATGGCCGTCCAAAGTCATTTACACCTAGAGAGAGAGAAAGAGAGAGAGAGAGAGAGAGAGAGAGAGAGCGAGGACCACAAACTAAAACCTGAACAAGACTTGAGCACGGAGCCACAGGAACAGAAGAGAAAGGACAAAAATAAACTGAACTCAACAGAATGGGACACAAAACTGAAGAATTAAAAACAATGGCCCTGTGTCGAAGTTTTCCAAAAACACGACAGAAAATCTGTAACGGATGGATTCAACTGTGTTTGTCTGCTCCTTCGTAAGCTGTTAGCGTGTAGCCACCTAGCTTACAACATGCAAGAAAAGTCAAATGTAACTCAAAGTTCTGGAATGGAAGCTTGAGAGGCATAGCGACAGTAACTAAGGAGGGCGGAGCTTAAAGAACAGTCAGCTGCTGTTTACTCTAGAATAGAGTAGAAAAGATTTTTGGACTTTTCTGTAACATGTGAGCATCTGTCAGATCCCACAGGGAGGGGGAGAGGGAGGTGGGAGAAAGGGCGAAAAGAGGAAGTGTGTGAAAAGATGTGGGGAAGAAAATGTCTGAAAATGTTTTGGGGTGTGATTCTGTATGTGAGAAAACACACACACACACACACACACACACATTGAGTGAAAGAGAGAGAGGGATCGGGCGAGTGAGGCAGAGGAGCATGAAGAAATGAAAACATGAACCTTCACTTTTCCTATGAACTCTGCTTGACCTCTCCCTCTCTTTCTCACTCACTCAATCACACACACACTTACACACACACACACCTGTACAATGGACACACTATTCCACCTCTCTTCTAAACAGTCACACACACACACACACACACACACACACACACACACACACACACACACACACACACACACAGGTGTTTGCATTGAAACCTTAAAGCCTCTCCATCAACAAACCCCCTGCTACCTTTCATCTCCCCGATACACATATGCAATCGACACACTTACTGTACCAGGTGTGTGTGTGTGTGTGTGTGTGTGTGTTCATCTGCATCCATCCATGTATAAGCAACATTAAGGTGTGTGTGTGAGTGTGTGTGAGTGTGAATCCACGTGAATCCATGCCATGTGTGTGTTTGCAAAGGACACATGATATCGCCTTCTCATTAGCCTTACAGTTCTTTGTTCAGAGTAATGACTGCAGTGTGTGTGTGTGTGTGTGTGTGTGTGTGTGTGTGTGTGTGTGTGTGTGTGTGTGTGTGTGTGTGTGTGTGTGTGTGTCCCGTAGGGTTGCCATATGTTGGGCATTAATCCTCGTCAACGGTCCACTCTCCTTACTGCACCGAGCACAGGAACAAAGAGCAGGTCACACACCCACACACACATCATACACACACACATGATGCATGTACTGTAGCAGCAGAGGCTACAAATACACATATACATACATATAGGTGTGCATACCTGGTTTTAAACACACACACACACTCTCTCTCTCTCAGGCCATTCGGTGACCTATATTCATTTGTAAACTTTAACCTTGACTGCAGTGAAACCTTCAAACAGAAACAAACCTGTGTCTGGCTCTTATTGTTTACTCTTGAGATAATCCCTAACAGGTAAAGACAGGTGAGTTTGTAACCTTGGACTCCTAACCTTTTGTAGACGTTCACATTCACACTCTGGGCGAGCCAGGCATCCCTTTACAAGAAATCCAACAGGATGCAGAACGCAGAGGAAACAGCTTGTGTCTCAATGTCGGCCAATCAGATAAGTTAGTTCCTCCTTGATGTGATTTTGTTTCGTATTGAAGTTTCTTCGCCTTGAGCACAGAGGAAACTTTGACTGTAAATTAAATGATTTCACCTGTGTATAAAAACAAGGAGAAGGGTTGACTCAGATGTGACTGTTCATTACGCCGTTTCTTTTTTTAAATGGACTCAAACTCCTCTGTTGGCCTACGTGACTTTACCTGAAAGATCCACGTTAATCAGTCTTATTTAAAGACAAGCTATTTCACGGATGATCAGGTATTTCCTTTTTAAGTCTCGTCTCAGTTTTTCTTTTGAGATAAAGGATTTTAGTCAGCAGAGAAGAAAAGAAAGAAAGGAAAACAAGTCGCGCTTTAGGCCCCGCGTCCACCTGGGGTTTTTTTCCGGGTAGAAAAGCGCTGGCTGTGCTCTCGGGAGCGCTTGCATGAAGCGTTTGTGCGCTGAGAAGAAAAGTGCTGCACATCCGTCCTGTCTCTATGACAACAGTCTGTTGTTCAATACTTTGGCTTCACTTTTGTTCTACAAGAGGACGTTGAGACTTGTCGTCCATCTTTCTACACAATCAATTGTAAAAAGAGGAACAGACTACAGGTACAAGCAGCCTGTGTTTTCGGTCATTAGGATAATGTGTCATGATTACAGGTAATAACTTAAAGGTGTTCATGAAAATGAAAAACAGATGCTTCCAGATGTTTGCTGCTCGTGAAATTATTATTTTTTTGATGACCTTTTAATTAGGCGAGAAAACAAAAACATGGAAAACATGAAGCTGACATTTTGTGAACACACAAACACACGCACACGCACACACACACACACACACACACACACACGCAAACACACACAAACAAACACACACAGTGACACACACACACACACACACAGCGACACACACAAACACACATAGTGAAACACACAAACACACACAGTGACACACACAGTGACACACACACACAGTGACACACACACACAGTGACACACACACACAGTGACACACACACACATAGTGACACACACACACAGTGACACACACACACACAGTGACACACACACACACACACACATAGTGACACACACACACAGTGACACACACACACAGTGACACACACACACACACACAGTGACACACACAAACACACACAGTGACACACACAGTGACACACACACATAGTGACACACACACACACACACAAACACACACAGTGACACACACAAACACACACAGTGACACACACACCCGATGATCTGATGAGCCACCTTGAAGTAAGTCTTCCCACTTTGACACACACACACACCCTCGCCTGTCTTCCCAAATGGCCGTTTCTATGGTGACGGAGACTTGATCAATACTCCGTCATTGGCTCTGATGGCCGGTCAGGGTCGGTCTCACACACACACACACACACACAAACACACACACACACAGACACAAACAGGCATGGCGGTGAATAAGCACGGACTCACTAACACGTTTGACAGATTGATTTAGCTCAGAACGTGCAGAGGTCACACACACACACACACACACACACACACACACACACACACACAGTGTAGTTTATCAAAGGCTGGTGCGGTCAATACGTGGGGTAGAACGAGGGGTCAACCCTCTTTAGCTCTAATCTTTCATCTTTCTCTCTCTCTCTTGTCTTTTATCTCTCCATCACTTCACTGATCAGTTTCTCCTTTTTGTTTGTTCTTCATCATCAATACTTTTTATTTACCGGCCTTTAGTTTCAATCCTCCGTCATATCGGGGTCATATTTATCTTTGTTGTTGAATTGTGTTTCTTTTATTCGACCTTTCCTTTTTTCACCCACGTGCTCAAAATGTGCAAACTTCACAAATATTTTGTTGTTGAGTTTTTAAATCACCACAAATATTTCCAACAGTTATCAAAGCCAGAGAGATCCGTAATTCTAGAGTTTTAAGGAGACGTGTCTTGTCGAGGCGGCCGCCATGACAGACACAAAATGTTTATCGTCGCCAAGAAAACACCGGATGTTACGTCAAAGACCGCTGCACGAGGAGGCGTGAGCTGCTACTGCAAGCTGCCGTGCTGTTGCTGTATGTGCTGCTGTGATAAAAACGTCATGGTAATCATACTCTGATACATCGTCTGTAAACGTATTCTCTCCCTCAGGTCGGTTTTGCCCGGTCGTCTTGACTACGGTCAACTCGGAGGTCTTTTTCATCGGAGAGAATCACTCCCACGATTCCCCGCCAGCCTCAATGTCATCTTTTGTTTTACTTTTGATTGAGCGCCCCCTGGTGGTGGAATTTACACACTGTGCCTTTAATATCTTCGTTTCACACTCTGATAAAACACTTCAGAGAATCTAATCAAACTTACATTTCTTCTTCTTTCAAGATCAACACTTTGGACTTTAACAGTCTTTTAATCAGAAATGAATTTAAATTCAGTTTTTTTCCACCTCTGTCCCTCTTTTTTTTATCTATTGCTCCATAAATCCACCCATCTCTCTATCCATCTTCTTTGTCTTCCCCCCTAACTCCCTCTTTCATCTCCCGCCCTCCCCCCAGCGTGAGGTCAAACGATGATGTCACAACCTTTCCATTGATTACCCGTTTTTTCCTCTTTCTTCTCTCTTCCTTTTCTTCTTTTTTATCTCCTTCTTTCTGTCTGTTTTCTGTCTCTGCACGTCGCTCGGCCATCATAAATCGTGTCCGACATTCTCCCTCTCTCTCTTTTTTTTACTGTGTGTGTGTGTGTGTGTGTGTGTTTGAATTTGTGTGTGTGTGTGTGTGTGTGTGTGTCTTCACTCTTTGTTTGCAGCAGAAGAACAATCTATTCTTTTTAAAGAGACACCAGAGAAATGGGATATATGTCTGTCCACACACACACACACACACACACACACACACACACACCGGGGCATCATAATCATGGACGCTCACGGACTTGCGGAGAGAAAGAGACTGATAGATAGAAAGAGAGAGAGAGAGAGAGGAAGAGATGGATGTTTACTTTCCTCTGGGCTTCCGCCTCTTTGATTGGACAGATGAATGACTTCATTGTGTGTTTGTGTGTGTGTATCTGTGTGTGTATCTGTGTGTGTGTTTCTACGTCTCTTTTTGACAGAGGGGAAAGAAGAGAAGAGAAGGACGAGTGGAAGAAAAAAGACGGGCAGAGGTAAAGTGAGGTGTCCAATAATAAGTATTGATTGATAAAGGAAGTAGAGCGAGAATAATAAGGGAGAAAAAAATCGCCTTAAAACAGAGAGAGGAGCGAAACAGGAAAACTGCATTGATTAACTGATGACACCTCTCTTTCTTTTTCATCCCTCGCTCCTTCTTCACTTCATTTATCTCTTGGCTTATTTTGAGTTTCTGGTCCTCTAGGCCCGGCCTTATATTTCTGTAGTTACTTCCTTACATCTGCTCCACGTGTAATCCTTTCTACCACTCGTCAGTCGTCAATTCCGTTCAGATCTATTGACACTATAAAAAGCTGATTCTTGATAATGCCTATTACCGTTAACGTTAATGTTAAAGTCTGTTATACCATGGTCTATGTGAATAGTCCATTCTGATTGGCTGAAGGGTGTCACGTGAGTGTCCACGTTGATATATGGACACCAAGTGAAGGAGTTCAATTTGTTCAGCTAATCATCCCGTTGTGTTTTTATACTGTCTCTCTGTCCATCCATCCATCCATCCCACCCCACTGTCCATCCACCCCACTGTCCATCCATCCACTGTCTCTCTGTCCATCCATCCCACCCCACTGTCTCTCTGTCCATCCACCCACCCCACTGTCCATCCACTGTCTCTCTGTCCATCCATCCACCCCACTGTCTCTCTGTCCATCCACCCCACTGTCCATCCATCCATCCCACTGTCCATCCACTGTCTCTCTGTCCATCCATCCACCCCACTGTCTCTCTGTCCATCCATCCACCCCACTGTCTCTCTGTCCATCCATCCACCCCACTGTCTCTCTGTCCATCCACCCCACTGTCCATCCATCCATCCCACTGTCCATCCACTGTCTCTCTGTCCATCCATCCACCCCACTGTCTCTCTGTCCATCCATCCACCCCACTATCTCTCTGTCCATCCATCCCACCCCACTGTCCATCCATCCATCCATTTATCCCACTGTCTCTCTGTCCATCCATGTATCCATCCATCCTGGCTACATCAGGACATCCCCGATGACAACGTCTCCCTGGACGGCTTCCAGACTGTCCGGGCCGACCGGGATGCCACCGAGTGCGGTAAGAAGAAAGGCGGCGGGCTCGCCGTCCTCGTCAACAACCGATGGTGTCATCCCGGTCATGTAACGATTAAAGAACGCGTTTGTTGCCCGGACATTGAGCTGCTAACTGTGGGACTCCGGCCATATTATTTACCCAGAGAAATATCCCATGTTATTCTGCTGGCTGTATATATCCCCCCCTCTGCTAACCCAACGGCGGCGTGTAACGTCATACACGCCGTCGTATCCCGACTACAGACTGATCACCCGGGTGCTCTAATCATGATCTCAGGTGACTTCAACCATGTCACTATGGCCAAAACATTGCCAACCTACAAACAATATGTGAACTGCACAACCAGAGGGGAGAAGACCCTGGACCTGCTGTATGCTAATGTCAAAGAGGCATACAGCTCTTCTAGCCTCCCCCCACTGGGAAGGTCGGATCACAACCTGATTCACCTCACCCCCTGCTATGTACCCCTGGTGAATAGGAAGCCTGCCACGACAAAGGAAGTGAGGAGATGGTCCGAGGAGGCTTATGGCACACTGCAGGGTTGTTTTGAGGTGACAGACTGGCAGGCACTCTGTGATCCTCATGGAGAGGACATCGACGGGCTCACAGAGTGCATCACGGACTATATCAACTTCTGTGTGGACTGCACTGTCCCAGCAAAGACTGTCCTTTGTTATTCTAACAACAAGCCGTGGATAACAAAGGACATCAAGGCCACCCTGAATGCCAAGAAGAGGGCTTTCAGAGATGGAGATCAGGAGGAGGTGAGGAAAACTCAAGTGGTCTTGAAAGGGAAGATCAGGAAGGCCAAGGACAGCTACAGGAGGAAGCTGGAGCGAAAACTCCAGCAAAACAACACAAGGGAGGTGTGGAGTGGCATGAAGACCATCACTGGCTTCAAAACAACAAACAGCAGGGGTGTTGATGGCTGCGTGGACAGGGCCAACGAGTTAAACTTGTTTTTTAATAGGTTTGATATGGCCCCTGCTCCCCCCCCCTCCCCTGCCGCCTGTCTGCAGGTACCAGACACTCCACTGCCCCCTCCCCCTCCTCAAAGCCCATGGTCGTCAGGGGGGGGTCGTTCACACCCTCCCTCCCCTGGCCCCCTGTCTTCAGGAGAGGGTCCTTCTCACCACCCCCTCCCCTTGAGCCCCCAGTCTAACAGCCCTCTCTTATCAGATGATTTATCCCCCCTCACTTCTGCCACCTCCACATTGTACTTCACCGTAGACGATGTGAGAAGACAGCTGACGAGACTCCACGCGGGCAAAGCTGCAGGTCCAGATGGGGTCAGCCCCAAGGTGCTCAAAGCCTGTGCCCCCCAGCTCTGTGGAGTCCTTCATCACGTCTTCAGCATTAGCCTGAATCTACAAAGAGTCCCTGTGCTGTGGAAGACGTCCTGCATCGTTCCTGTACCAAAGACGCCGCGCCCCTGCGACGCTAAGGACTACAGACCGGTGGCTCTGACGTCTCACATCATGAAGACTCTGGAGAGACTGATCCTGGATCAGCTTCGGCCGATTGCCAGGTCCCGATTAGACCCCCTTCAGTTCGCCTACCAGCCTCAACTGGGAGTGGAGGATGCCATCGTGTTCCTGCTCAACCGTGTCTACGCTCACCTGGACAAGCCGGACAGCACTGTGAGGGTCATGTTCTTTGACTTCTCCAGTGCTTTCGACACCATCCAACCGGCTCTACTGGGTGAGAAGATGACGACGATGCAGGTGGATGCTCCTCTCGTGTCCTGGATTGTTGACTACCTGACTGGCAGACCGCAGTATGTACGCCTTACACACTGTGTGTCAGATAGGGTGGTCAGCAACACGGGGGCCCCACAGGGGACGGTCCTGTCTCCCTTCCTCTTCACCCTCTACACCACGGACTTCAACTACAACACCGAGTCCTGCCATCTTCAGAAGTTTTCTGACGACTCGGCTGTAGTTGGATGTATCAGCAAGGGTGATGAGGCCGAGTACAGGACTGTGGTGGGTGACTTTGTCGTATGGTGTGAGCAGAACCATCTCCAGCTCAACGTGGCAAAGACAAAGGAACTGGTGGTGGACCTGAGGAGGAGGAAGGCACCGGTGACCCCTGTTTCCATCCAGGGGGTCGATGTGGACTCTGTTGAGGATTACAAATACCTGGGAGTTTACATTGACAATAAACTGGACTGGACTAAGAACTCTGATGCCGTCTACAAGAAAGGCCTGAGCCGCCTCTACTTCCTGAGGAGGCTGAGGTCCTTCAACATCTGCAGGACGATGCTGAGGATGTTCTATGAGTCTGTTGTGGCCAGTGCTATCCTGTTTGCTGTGGCGTGTTGGGGCAGTAGGCTGAAGGTAGCGGACTCAAACAGACTCAACAAACTGATCCGCAAGGCCAGTGACATTATCGGGGTGGAGCTGGACTCTCTGACGGCGGTGTCAGAGAGAAGGATGCTGTCGAAGTTGCGTAACATCTTGGACAATGCCGCACACCCACTCCATGACGTGCTGGTCAAACACAAGAGCACATTCAGTGCTAGACTGATCCCTCCACGATGCACCACAGAACGCCACAGGAGGTCATTCCTGCCTGTGGCCATCAAACTTTACAATGCATCTCTCTAAGAGGCGCACACTGTATACTTGTACACTGGACTTATTTACTTATTTACTATTTATTTAATGTGCAATCTGTTTTTCTTAACCGGTCAACTGTGCAATATATTTATAATTTTATATACAAGCAATTATCTACACACTTATACTTACACCGTGCACTACCTGTTAACACCTGTAAATTCATCATGTAAATACTTTATCTCTACCTTGTACATATGTTATTATAGTGTTTACTGAGTACTTACCTCTGCTTATTTTATTGCTATTATTATCTCTATTTCCTACTGTGTATTGAAGAGCTGCGCTGGCACCCGAATTTCCCCCCGGGGATTAATAAAGTATTTCTGATTCTGATTCTGATTCTGAATAAGTTGTCCATATATCTTTTTATCTGTCTCTTTGTGTTCATCCATCTTCAGTAATAAATCAGCAAATCAACCAATCTATCTTTCTATTTGACTATCAACCTTTGCATCCATCTACCATCCATCCATCATCCGATCTACAACCACTGATGCATCTATCTTTAATTCATCCATATGTTCATTCATCCATGTTACAATTCTTCCATCCATCCATCCATCTGTCATTCCAACCATCCTTTCATATATCCATCCACCTATGCACCTTTTGTATATCCATCTACCTGCCCTATCATCATACATCTTTTTATCAAGCTTTCTACACATCTATCAATCCATGTATCTGGAATATCCGTTAATTGCCTATCCTTAAAGTCTCCTATCGAACTATCTATCTCTTTTTATCCATCCTACATCCATTCTCTCTCTTTCTCTCTCTCTCCAGAGGAACAGGTGTGCAACGGGACAAGAGACAAAAACACTCCTGCATTTTTAACCAGCACCTATTAAATATTAAACACAGCACACACACTCTCACACACACACACACACTCTCTCACACACACACTGAGGGAGCGACACAATCGCTGACGAGACAAGTTATACAGGTCGATGGGCTAACGTGTGTCTGCATGTCTGCGTGAGTGTGAGTGTGTGATGGCTTTAAGCGTCATTACCTTACTTCCTAGGCATGTGGGCAAAGACACACACACACACACACACACACACACACACACACACACACACACACACACACACAGGGGCAGGGATAATTCATACAGGCATACACGGTGCTCTCACATGTTAGCATTTAAGAGGTAAAACTATAACAGACTCCATGTACTCTCTCTCTCTCTCTCTGTCCGTCTCCCCCCTCCTCCTCCTCCTCCTCCTCCTCCTCCCCCCTCTCTCCCTTGATCTCTTTGAAGTGCTCCATAACAAACTATAACAACAGGAAGTTTTCAATGCGCCACATTGAGAAGGAATGTCACATATGGTATGAGGGAGGGAGGGAGGGATCCAGAGAGGGAGAGAGGAGGGAGAACTTAACAGAAGGAGGGAGGATATTTCAACTTTTAATCTATCCATCTTTCAATTAAAGGTCCAATATGTTAGATATCTACTGAATGAAATGATAAAGTGAGCTTACTATATGATCAGACATTAAGGAAACATGCTATGTTGAAGTGCTGGCTTCTCTGACAACAATGCAGCAGCCAGTATGTCCTCCTTCTAACTTTAGATTCTGGTCCTGAATGGTCTGGATTTGTTTGGACCAGAGGAGGTAGGCGGTTTTAAGGCACCCCCACACGGCCGTTTTGGACGCCCCTCGGTTTGCCAGATATGAGAGCAGTTATCAGGTCAAACCAACAGGTGTTGCAGCGATGGAAGCGGGCAAGAGAACTGGTTCAGATAGAAGTGATTGTACCCGACCTAAAAAGCCTCTGCATGTTTCTAATAAGCTCCACGAGCAGAAACGTGCTCAAACTAGGATCAATATTGGAGATGCTTTTGAAAAATGGAGAGAGGTTAGAACGCAGAAAGGTTTACAGACCGATGCAGAGCTGGATAAACACTGAAGCTTCAGTGTCCACCACATGGTGACCTGCGTGAGCATCCACTCTAGAGAGGAGGGGGCGGGGGGAGATAGCTCTCTACGATGTTTAGAATTTGAACTGCAGTACCCGTTTTAAACACTAGGTGTCAGAGTTACATGAGTAAAAATCTTAATTTTGGGCATGATAGCATGCTAACCCCAAAATGTTGGCGTTAGCTAATGTCACTGTGGCAAAGTGTTGATTTTTTTTGTAGAAACAAAAAAAGAGGAAAGAAGAGAGCAGATAACAAGCTCACATATTATAGTAAGATGGTGAACATGGTTAACAAGTTAGCGTCTTCATTTTGATCCTGTTAGCATGCTGAAGAAGGTTATTTTGACAGTGTAAACAGGCTAGTAGCATCGCTGACGGTGAAGCAAGCAGCAGGGTGGCTGTTGATCTTTGCCCGGAGGAGAAACAGATAGAGAGAGAGATGGAGGAGAAGGAGGGATGAAAGTAATGAGAAGAGACGTGTGACACATAAATGAGGGAGGGAGGGGGAGGCGTGAGGGAGTGAGGGAGGCACAAAAAAAGAGACGACAGTGAAGGAAAAGAAAGAAACATTCGGCCCAAAAATCATCAGATCAATTTCATCCCTCTTTTTTTTTTATTTACCATCCCCTCATCTCAACTGTAGTTAATTTTCTGCCCCTCCGACTCTGCGTCCCTCCATCCCTCTCCTCCTCTTCTTCTTCTTTTACCTGTCGTTTCCTCCCTCTCTCCCCTTCTCTCTCTCTATCAATCTCTTCCTCCCCCTCTCCATCTCCCTCTCTCTCCCCCTCTCTGCAGTTAAGTCAGTGTAATGTAAATGATGTGCCATCGATCGCCCCTGACAGTGCAAGGACGCTCACCTCTTCTCCTCCTCCTCTTCTGCTTTTTCTTCTTCACCATCCTGTCATCTCTCTCTTTTCACACACACACACACACTCACTCTCTTTTTCACACCCCTCCCTCCCTCATTCTCTCTCTCTTCTTTCCTCAGCTGCTCTCTCCTCCATCTAACATCCCTCATCTCTCTTTCTCCCCCCTGTCTCTCTCTCCATGTATTTCTATGTCTCTCTCCCTCGTTCGCCCGCCGCCTCCCACGCCTGTCATCTTTCATCACTCCCTCTCCCTTCATTTTACTCTCCCTCTCTCTCTCTTTCGTAGACCATCATTTATGTCTTTCTCATCCTCCATTGTTCTTTCACAGCATCTGCTGTCTCTCTTTCTACCTGTACTATCTTTGAGCCCCTTTTCATCACCTGTCTCTCGCTCCCTCTCTCTCTCTTTTGTCTCTGCAGTTCATCTTTGGCCTGCTAGCTTTGCTAAAAGGAACACAGAGGACTCGTTAAGGTTCACTACAAAAGATGTCCTTTTTTGTTCTGAATTAAAACGCAATAGTCTCCTATAAATTATGTGAAGTGCTTCTAAGTTTTTGGGGGAAATATAAGTTCAAGTAAAATAAAAAAAATTTCTCTTAACACGAGTTGTAAAATTATAGGAAACTTAAAGCACGTTTTGTAGGGACGAAATTTTAAGTGCTGGCCTGACAGCAACAAAATAAAAGATGCTAGCACTACGCTAGCGTTCTCCACATACATACTTTCACAAAATCACATCGGTTATCAGACTACCAAGATATTATAAGTTTGGATCTTTCAGGGATGCGTGGTGCTAAAGAGGAGACTATATCATCCTGGACCAGAGCCCAAAGTGGTACACGAGAAATCATGTGCATCATTGCATCAGATTGGCCATTGCACATCCTGAAGTACAGAATTTTACTTTTTAAAATAGTGGATATATTTTGTGTATGTGTGTGTGTGTGTGTGTGTGTGTGTGTGTGTGTGAAGGGGGGGGGGGGAATAACCGTGTTGACATAAAAAATCTCTTTTGCAGGAGTGTCCCGGCCAAAACAGGACACTCAAACTCAAATGAATTAAATTAACAAGTTGTCGTAAAAGTATGAAAACACGTAAAATCACATAATGATGACAACATGATAGATGAAAGCTACAAAATAATTTTTAGCAATTAGGATGTGAGGAATTTGGCATAATTAATCAGACGTTTCAGACTGCTTGAAAAACCCTCATGCCTTAGATTATAAATGATTCAAAATGCAGAAGATGTCATCATTCTTCACATTTTTTTAGGACACCTTTGACCCCACTTTAACTTAGCCCCCACCCCTCAGAATTACGGCCTGCATGACGCCCCTCACTATCGTCATAAATTATAATAATCATTAACAGCATGAATTACCCTCATTTCCTCGTTTTTATATATAAACTCTTCGCTTGTACAATTTGTCTCCCTATCTTCTTTTCTTTCCTTAAAGGTGTCTTTGATTTGTCTTCACCGTCGTCCTCTTTTCTCTCGTCACCCTTTGTTCCCTCTTTCTTCTTCTCTTTTTCTTGTGCTCCCTCTTTCCTTTCTCTCCTTATCCAAATAGAGGACATAGACAATCCAATAAACGCCCCCACTCTCAACAGCTGGAGTGTGTGTGTGTGTGGGTGTGTGTGTGTGTGTGTGTGTGTGTGTGTGTGTGTGTGTGTGTGTGTGTGTGTGTGTGTGTGTGTGTGTGTGTGTGTGTGTGAGAGAGAGTGTGTGTCTGCGAAGCACCGAGTCAGCAGAAAACTAGGATGACACCCTCAGCGCCGGACAGGAATGTCACAGAAAAAAAAAAGAGAGAGATGAAGAAATAAAGAGAGAGAGAGAGAGAGAGAGAGAGACAGATGGGGGAGCGGGAGAGGGAGGAAGGACATGAGGAGAGAAGGAGAGAGAGAGGAGGAAGAAGAGGAGAAGAAAACTCGGGGGACCAAGAATGACACACGCAGTATTACTCACCATCCCCATACATCACAAACACAAACACACAGACACACACACACAGACACACACACACACCTACACGCACACACGTACACACACACACCACATACAAGGACACCAAAAAGACAAACCAGCTCACTTTCTGGGTCCCTTTCTATCCTTAAAACAAGAAAGCTTTAGGAGGAACAAATCTCTACTTGGGTTATAGTTTGAGTACAAAACAATTAAATAATTGTTTTTAGCACCATTTTTTTTTTATGTATATAAATCTCAACTCATAAAAAAAAAACGCCAAAAAATGAGACACAAACTCAACTAAACAGAACAGGTTATATCTTTCAAACGATTAAGTCTTTAAATCGTGATTAATCGCTGAATTTTATTAGCCAATCGCATTTTAATCATATAAAATATTCCATTAATTTCCATTTTTAAACAGAATTTGTTGTGCTTTTATTATGTATTTTTGAACTGCCTGAAGCTAAGGGCTTTTACTTCCTTTTTGGATACATATCTGCTTTTATTTTGAAAGAAAATAAGGCACTTCTGAACGGTCAAGGATGTAGCCGCCTGAAAGATGTTGTATGAATGAAAAGACCTTGAAAAAGATGTGAACCTATATTGAACAGATTGTTAAAAGACACATTTTTTTGTCTACAGCAATATTCAAAATCCACCTTCTCACCGTTGGGTCATACTGTATGCTGCCTTCACATGCTCCTCGGAAACATCGTACCTTCCAGTTGTGCAGTGCTAAAGACGACATACACGCATTCAAGTGCTCTGGTCTTAAAAGAACAAACAAGGATGCTTTTTGTGACTGATGTTAAATTACCAAAAGCAAGAATCAGAGAGCTCATTTGTGCTTTAGCTGCAGAATGAGGAACATGTGTTATTTTGCCTTGCATGCTTTAGTGTTAAAAGTTCGCTTGCTTGCTACAGCTAATAGATGCATAAACTAAAATTAAAATATTTTTTTGTGTCAATTGTTGACACTGTTTCCAAGCATTCAACCATTTTTGCAAACATCACAACTGGGCAACTGGAGTATCATCAAAATGTTTCCCACTTTGAAGGGCCGTTCATGTGGTCATAACCATAGACTGTAAATATTAATGGACGAAGCATGAGTGATGTCACCCATCTGCAGGGGGCTTTGGAGTCCCATTGATGGCGGTCTCCATGCTGGAAATCCTGTCTCGTCCTAACATGCGCCCATCCATCAATCATGTAAGCTTGGCGCCTTATTGTGAATATAATATATATTAAACCAGGCTGTAAACATGTTAATTTCTGCTTTAGAAACAGGCTTTTTTTGAATGGGTGTGTATGTGACTCCCAGTACTTCTGCAGCCAGCCTCTAGTGGACACTCTTGGAACTGCAGGATTTTGCACTTCCGCATCAGGTTCAATTTTTTTACATCAGAGGTTGCGGCTCGGTCATAACACGCAAATATAATAAATACTATATTTACAAGGAGCACATGAAAGCAGCATTTGTAACACCAGAGAACGTACAAACATTAGAGTGCTGAAATCACAGGATGACATCACCCAAACTGTCCAATCAGGGAGTGAACTCACACTGCCCAGAACTAAAATGGCAACAGTGAATAGTGACGTTATACATGTTTTTGTGCAACCACACTCCTCACCAGATGGGGGCAGTGGTGTTCGGTTTGGTTGTTTGGTTGTTGACACGATGAAGAAGAAGATGAATGTTTCTCTTTCAGCGTGAAAAGTTTAGTTTGAACAGAACACTGTTTGACACGTAAACTGGGTTTTTAAATTCAACCGCACATGGTCTAAATCCAACATAATACTTTACGCCCCCACACACACACAGAGAAACACACACACACACACACACACACACAGAGAAACACACACACACACACCATCTCTGACAAAACACACACACAGAGTCAGAAGGTAAGCCTGGATCCTACAATAAGTCCAGTTTTATGACTAGTGTATAACACCAACAGCTGAATCAATATTAGTTTACACTGGGTCACAGTGGACACACACACACACACACACACACACACACACACACACACACACACACACACACAGATAAAAGTCCTGCTTCAACACACACAGCTCTCTTCTTCCATAAACATACACATTGAATCTCCCAGAATATATTATTATTACAGATTTACACACACACACACACACACACACACACACACACACACACACACACACACACACACACACACACACACACACACACACACACACACACACACACACACACTTTCTTCTATTACACCCTCGTGGTAGGTCTGCTTGTCCATGTAAGGAAAAACACACACACAAAGCTAGCCGTTATAAAAGTGATAACTGTAACGTAATAAAACATACACACACACACACACACACACACACACACACACACACACACACACACACACACACACACACACACAAACACACTGGGCTGGTTATTGTAAAAAATGATAAACATTCAAAGAGTTGTAAAGTTTTACAGTGATGAACTAACACATCAACTTTATTAACGGCTGACTGCCCTGTCCTCGTTCTCAGGCTCAGTTTTTTACAGTTTCCCATTTAAACCATTTTAATTCCCCCCTTTTTGTCCCCTCCCCCGCTCCGTAACAGCTGATATGAAGTCAGAAACATTAAAGTGCTTTATGGGGACAAAGTGACGATAAGGCGAGAGTTTCAGAGCAGCAGCAGCAGCAGAGACACTTTGGCCATAGACAAACGTGAGAGTTTCTAGTGATAAACAAAGAAAGAAGATTAAAAAAACTGAACATTTGGAAATATGCAGAAGATTTGTTGTATTTTCGGAAAAAGTTGAATTTCACTTAATGAGCTTAAATATGTTTTTTATGTTATTCTAATCTTTACTACTGAGTCAACTACAGTGAACAAATATACAACCACATAAATGCCGATCAGCCCCACCACCCCCAAACCCTCTCTCCCTGCCCCCCTTGGATCTCCTTCGCATGAAGCATGTTAGCATTTTAACAAAGAGAAATTAAGTTACACTTTAAAATCTCCTTTTACACAACTACTTTATATTTGATGTAATAATATTTTGATTCATAAACCCAATTTCATAACTCTCCTAGAGACAAAGTCGTATTTCATAGGACAAATTTGTATTTTGAGTAAATTAACGACAACAATAACCCAGCAGTTCCTGTATTTATATCTACACATGTATTTCCAGAGTGACAGTAAAAAAGCCTCAACCCCCTTTCATGAAGCTAATTATAAAATATCAAAGTGCCGTTAGTATGCTGTGACCTTTATCAACCTCTGATTAGGACCAGACGTCTCTGTTCTGTAATAACCCCCCGAGCTACGGTGGCCCGTAGATGACACAAACAATACAATCACATTTCCTCAACAGAAGGAGAAGTAATCTGGCTAATTAGAGCAGAGATCCAGCGAGGAGGCAATATATCACCGTGCTAACTACTGGAACAATAAAACTGCTTTGTCATTTGCTTTTTTTGGCACGAAAACGGGGACTTTTCTTTTTTTTCAAAATACCTCCTAGGTTAAATATTCAGCTGCGTTTGTTGTTGGTGAACGGCCTGGGAGGGTTGGAGGGAAGTTGTGCTTCAAAGCAGAAAGTAAAGCCACAAACAGCAGCTGGTGAAGCAATTATGGACCCAGTTTTATTGATCAACGTTCTCCAGCAGGGATATTACAGTCGTATAACTCGATCAGTTAATTTAAAGAAAAAACTGCAACTCTCTTTACCTCATATAAGATGCACCAACGCCTCATTATGCACTTTTACAATTTACATTGTTTTTGATCCAATCTAAACAAACATGGAGTAAACAAGCCACATCAGAGGAAGTCCAAAAGGTGTCTGATTTTAAGAGGCTGTCGATGAAATTTGATAACACTCTGTGGTCTGTCACTTTATAAGGCTGTTAACTCTGTTATCAGATCAGTCAATGAGGATGAAAGAGAACAGGGGAGTGGCCAATTTGATGTTGTTGTTATTGTTGGTGGTGGTTGAAGTAGGTCAATTGAACATTTCAAAGTACAGTTTCACCTCTGTCTGCTTAAGTGTAATATAAGGAGAATAAACGACATTGCAGCCATTTCTTCCTCCAATAAACAGTCAGGTTTGGGCTTTCTAGAGATGCACCGAGTGAGAAAATCAGGGCCGATACCGATCTTCAAAACAAGAATTAACCAATTGCCGATAGCAATACCGATGTGTATATCATGACTTCTTCTGGAGTAAGACTCCCACAAGGCCAACATTTTCCTTCATGTTACAGCACAAACACAGATCAGGTTCCTCTGTCCAATAAATCCTTTTCTCTGAATCAGCAGATAGGTGTACCAAATGTCTGCATTAAGGTGAATAAACATTGGATGCTGACATCAGTGTATGTCACATTTGAAACTCTGCAAATTGTGCTGCTGCTTGTCTTGGTGAGTTTCTTTCCTGGTTAAATAAAATGCTCATTAGGGGCCTCGGTGGCCTTGTGGTTAGTGCGTGCATGCACCCCATGTACATAGGCTGAAGTCCTCGGGTGGTTCCTTTCTCACATGTCATGCCCCACTCTTTCTCTCCCCGGTTTCTGACTCTGTCCTATCTCTAAAATAAAGGCATAAAAATAAAAAACTCTTTAATTTGCATTTTTTTAATCTTAAATGTGTATTTTTAAATCGCTGAAAGACACAAAAGTTATAGAAGAAGTTATGAAATAATTGACAGATTTGTAGATATTCATGAACTTTTAGTTTCTTGTCGCTTCTCTATCTCATCTTTTCTCGTAAATTAACTAAATAAATTACATAACTGCACATTAACGACCTGTGAGCCCTCTATTTTAAGTATTTGGGTTTTTACAAAATTATATAACTCCTAGGAAAACGTCCAAATCATTGTTTTTAGGAAATCATGATGACATCATGACAGCAAAGAGTCACGTTGAACCAGTGCTGAGAGTTTCTTGTTCGTCTATCATCACTTCTGTGTGACGATAAAAGGCTTCCATGATTCATTTTTATCTGATTAAAGAGTTACAAATCTCTGCTTTGTCTTAAAAACTACAGTGAAGTGAATCATGCTCATTTCCGGGCCTGTGTTGCAGTGGATACTTTGGCTCAGAGTGATGCAATGCCTCATTTCAGGGGCCACCCTGGAACATTATGCTCCAAAACACAATCTATTTAATACAAAATGACACCGTTTCTGCCATCAGGGGATTTCAGCAGGTCTCCAAACCAGGAGCGTTGTCATTTTGCATTAAAGGACATTAAGGTGTGCTGGAGCATGGTGCAGAGAGCTAAAAAAAAAAAAAAGGAGCAAATGAAGAAGAGAGTCGGCTGCTTTATGTTCAACACTGTTAGATAAGAGTTTTTGTGTTAGCAAATGGACATGCGAGATATGATGTGATTGATGAGATGTTAAGAGTGATCATATAACATCATATCCTCCCTACATAAACCTTTGTTATCTGGACTTCCTCATCTCAAAGAAGGATTTTGTGGTTTGTAAAAGTTTATTCAATTTTTTCTAATCAATAACAAGGATTGCATACAAGTGCTTTTCAGCTTTAGGCAGGGGCCTGTCAAGAGTTTTTTGACTCCCATGCACCAGCCTTTGCAACAACAAGACAACCTAATAATTGGCTTTAACATATGTCCCGCCTCTGACAGGGCAGATAGCCAACCACAGTTTGGGATTTTTGGGGTGTGACCTGGGGTGGCCAATCAGATTTCTAAGGGGGGCCCATGCCACCCCTCTGGACACGGTCTCGGCAATAGGCTTGTCACAGTAAACCGTGAAAAAAAGAAGATGAACAGGGTTTTAAAACCTCAACAACATGCTTTTTAATTAAATTTAATTATTTGATTGCACCTCTCACTTTGGTTTAATGGACAAAAAGGAAAACAAAAGTTACGAAAGCTAACACAAAAAGTAAAAAAGAAAACATAAGAAGCCCGGATTCATCAGAATCTGCAAAAAACCTGTTGCTACAGGAACATCAGGGACATCAGGAACTTTTCACCACTTTTACTGATGAGCGACAAAAAGGAATGGTTACATATCAGTACAGTTGCAGCATGCAGTGGAAATGAGCCATTGGCTTGCTTAAGTTATCTAAAAGTAGCTTTATTTTACATACTTTATTAATCCCCGAGGGGAATTTCTGGTTTTACGATCTGTTATGAGAGGCATGCTTCTCACACACATACACCCGAAATTCACACACATGCACAAACAGGACCTGGACAGAGTGAGGCTGCTACACAGGGAGTGCACCAGAGCTGATTGGGGTTCGGTGTCTTGCTCTAGGGGCACCTCAGCAGTACTCGGGAAGTGACCTGACACCTCTCCAGCCACCAGACCAACTTCCATACTTTGGTCCTCACCAGGACTTGTACCGAAGACACTCCAGTTCCCAACCCAATCCCTACAGACTGATCTACTGCTGTCCCAAAAGCATACCCTAGCGTACACCTTACAGAAGTGTTCGTAACTCACTCTGTAACAGTGCTCTCGTTTACCAGTTAATGATGAACCAATGATCAAAAAGCCAAAACTAGAATGAGTGTGCTGTGTCCGTCTTTTTAAAGTGTCGATAAAGGAATAACCTGTCCTTCCTTTAGTCCGTCTTTAAATCACACCACACCACTCAGCAGTGAATAGTAATAATCCGCCGCTCATGAGTTCACCAGTGTTTCCAGTAAACATCAGAGCCAGCGTGACACATCGCCTCTCGGTGTCTGTGACAGTCATTCCCTTTCCTGGAAGCAGACGGGCCGTAAAAACGTGACTCTTTGTCTGCATGGTTAGACTTCACACACACACACACAGACTGAAAAGTTTGTTTTTGAATAAAGCGTCTTATTATTGCTCTCATTATGCTGTCGTAGTCTAGTTAATCTGTTTTCAGAGGGAACAGTGTGCTCTTTGGATTGTGCTGACTCAGCCTTTAAACAAGCGCCGCACTTTAATGGAGTCAGCGTTCGTCTTCTATTAATTATCGCTGACTGATAATTTTCCCTGTTTTGTCCTTTTTTTAATTTTATGTTACAGTGTGCAGTAAACGTCCGAGCAGATGAAGCCGTCAGACGCTGTATTTCTTCTGTTAATCGTTGTTGCGTTTGTATTTTTGGTTTCTGTGGAGTCGTTACGAGCTCCCCTCTGTGACATCATCATCATCATCGCCACGTCTCTTATAAATTACGAGGCTCACAGTGTAACTTCTGAAAGGTGACATAAATTAAACTCTTAAACAAAGAAACTTAATTATCTACACAACATTTTGGACAAACTTATTTTGATTTCTTCATTTTAAGCTCCGACATTCTTCTATTTCGATGCATTTTTAAGGGTGACCGACACTGCTCCGTTACTTTTTACTGCAAGTTTTATATTTGATATCGTTTATTTTCAGATTAGACACGGAGCACAGAGGATGTGGGTTCAAGACACGATCTGTAGGCGGCAAAACTACGGGGAATATCATACATTTGGAAAAGAGCGCCGGTGACGTCAACAGCGCCTTTCTTAAAAGTTTAAAGATTTTTTAACTTGAGAGCTCGGAGCGGCCGCACAAAAAAGGCGGAGCCCTCAGAAAAAAGATGCTGGGAGCTGCACTTTTTATCCAGGCGGCCGCTCTCTGCCTTTATCATGTGAATGTGAAACACATCCTTGTGTTAACAACAGTTCATAACTCTTTAAAGCGCCACACTTTAAAGAACATGAGCTGTAATAAGAACACGTGTACAGGTGTTTTCTTTAAATGCTAGAATAGTGCTTAAAATAAATGAAAACAAACCCTTTTTTTTTTTAAGCAACAGGATGTTTTAATCACTGACGGCGTTTCCGTTTGAAGACGCTGTTTTGGTACACTCAGTGCTGAACACGACCTTGGATTACAATCCTGTCATTTCCTCTGGCTCGCTTGAAATATCTCCGATTGTTCCTATAATGTCAATATGCATGAAAAAATAATTATTATATATGATGAAACACATGTTGATAATTAGATAATTACTGCAGGAGCGAGAGAGAGGGAGCGAGAGAGAGAGAGAGAGAGAGAGAGAGAGAGAGAGAGAGGGAGCGAGAAAGAGAGAGAGGGAGGGAGCGAGAAAGAGAGAGAGGGAGGGAGAGAGAGAGAGAGAGAGGGAGAGCGAGAGAGGGCAGAAGAATGTGGCGGTGGCTTTTGTAGGTCACCCGAAACAAAGCAATAAGGGAACGAACCCCACACACACACACACACACACACACACACACACACACACACACACACACACACACACACACACACACACACACACACACACACACACACACACACACACACACACACACACACACACACACACACACACACACACACACACACACACACACACACACACACACACACACACACACACACACAGGACAAATAATCATGCAGCTTTCATCCTCTGAGGCAGGAAATGCTGCCTTTAAGACGTGTGTGTGTTTGAGTTAAAAGACACACATTCTCTCACATAGACAACTTGTAGGACGTGTTACACATGTTTGCACACACACAAACACGGAGTTGTGTTAGCGTCATACATGTTCATACACACTTTCTTTCTCTCATTACATACAGTACTGCGGAAAAAAAAAAAAAAAATGCTCCAAAAACTACAAACATGGCCGAGATTTAACAAATCCTGAAGGAATCCAAACAACAACAGTGGGAAGATTTGTCTCTCACACACGAGAGAGATAAAAGACGACGGGGTCGGAGGAGGAACATTTATGGAGCAGAATAAGAGAGGGGGGAAAGGAAGTAAGCGAAGGAGGGATTTTCGAACAGAAGGTGAGATAAAGTTTAGGCAGAAAGACAAAGTTTAAGGAAAACGAATGATGGGAAATAAGCAAAAAAAGACTTAAATAGAGAGGAAAGAGGTTCAAGAGGGGGAAGAAAAACAAAGAAAATGGTTCAAGGAGGAATATAGCAACAGATTGAAAGGAAAAGGAGGTGCAGAGGGAGGGAGAAGGGGGTTCACGAGTGACGACATTGTCATGCAGAGAAGACGAAGAAGAAGACAGAGATGTTTGACGGACGAGGGAAACTTCTGAGGGGACGGAGAGAAAAGGAGAGCAGTGGGAGGGAGTGATTAATGAAGAAGATGTTCATTCTTCTATTGTGAGAAAAAGAAGGCAACGATGAGACGGAAAAACGTTGAATATAAAATAAAAATACACACGAGCAACAGGAAAGAAAACAACATGATATATAAGAAAGAAAGGAGATTCTTTGCATACGTTTTCCATCATTGATCTCGCAATCTTCCCAAAGGTCACGCATGTCAAGAAAACACTAATAAGAAGTCCTCGGACTCTGAAACTGGAGGAACGCCACACCCTGAGCATTATTGGAAAATAACTGAACTGTGTTTTCTTGATTTACTAAACTCGTCTGCTTCCCTTTGCAGCTTGTTGCGTGTAAAAACAGTGGATTTTCCAAAGGGAGTTCTTTATTGGATATGTGAATGTTTCTCTTTGCAGGAGGCGGCGAATGTTTGCCTTGTTTGTGTTGGGTGATATTTAGCAACAAGCAAATAACGACCCTTTAAAGAGAGAAAGTAAAAACAGCAAGTAGGAAATCTTGTTGGGTTCAGGGAGGCTATAACAGGATCCTGAATAGAGAACATGTTTCACCCTGTGACCCGGGCTAAAGACAAATACTCCAGGCATCTGCAGACCCTCCAGGAAAAGAGATGGTGGTCCTGAGTCTGACCACAATGATGTAAAACGTAAAATCATGTTAAAAAGCAGCACTTCTTGATCATTTCTTGAACATATATAAGTTACAGTTCGATGGACTTCAGTTTAACAGACAAAAATCTGCAGACTTTAAGAAATCATGAGAGCAGATACACCCAAATATAATGCTTTCTAATTCCATCTCTCACATTTTGGGGGAAGAATTTGACAATTTACGTACTTATTTATTCCCCCCCACCCCTTATGTGATAATCATTTACCAACCTGAGTCCTTGCTGTGCAAAATGTAAATACAAAAAGACTGTTCTTGCTGAATTCAGTTAATCAATGCGTCTGACAACTCCAAGCTTTTCAAACTAAAGTTTACATCGTGACCTTAAAGATCTGAACCAACAACATGATACGGCTGCTAAGGATGTCAGGGTACTTCATGGGTCACTGTTTTTTATAAATAATTGCTGGAAAAAAGACTTCTAGGGGAAAACAGGTTGTGAATCTGTTGCTTGTTTAAAGTGGTGTTCCTCAGGGCTCTTGATTAAGACACTCCTTAATTGATGTTAATTAGTTTTCCCTCAAAATATGTTTGAATTCATCTACAAGCTTGGTTTTTTTTTAAGATCTATTCTGGGGCTTAATTGGAGTGATTGGACAGTGGATAAGAGTCAGATATCAGGGAGAGAGAAAGAGAGAGAGGGGAGTGACATGCAGGGAAGGAGCAACAAGTCAGAGTCGAACCTTGGCTGCCCAATTGAAGGACTATAGCCTCTGTACATGGGGCGCATGTACTGTACGGAGCACTAACCACGGTGCCATCTACATGCTTTCTAATCTCACGATTCAGCTAAAGGTCCACGGTTGGTCACGTTGATTTTAAACTTTAATCTAAACACAACTTGTGTAATTGCGAAAGGAATTGATTTTCACAAAATAAACCGCCCTAACAGCTTGAAACAGGTGTTGCTCAGGGCTCCTGATTAGGACACTTTTACATTTGAATATTCTGCATTATAACTTAAAAATTTCTGATAAAATTAAGATTAAAACCTCTTAAATTGTTTTTCTGTTAAATCTCAGAACTCTTGCATGAAGTTGAACTTCCACCTGGTGATTAAAACTTAACTTTAAACTTGTTATTGATCATTAATCAGAAGTTTTAAAGGATCTACCATGTTGAAAGTCCATCTGTCTGTCCATCTATCTGTCCATCAGTGTATGTGTAGCCGTATTGTTGATGTTAACACAACCTCAGACAGACTGATAATAGGGCAGCTGGAGCATGAAATCACATAGAGAGACAGAGAGAGAAAAAGAGAGAGACATAAATATTACAGAGAGGGATATTTAGGGGGGGGATGAAATAGAGAAAGATGGAGATATTTGAGTATGGGGGAAAACACAAAAAAGAGACAGAAGATAAACAGAAAAAAAGAGAGAAGTGGGGGTTGCTGGCATGGGCGAGAGTCTGCGACAGAGGGTCACTATGAGAGGGAACATGAAGAGAAAGAAGTGGGGGAGGGCGAGACACACAGAGAGAAAGAAACAGACACCAAATTCATTGTTTTCATTGTCTAATTCGAACCACAGAGAGGGGAGAGGATGGAGGGAGGAAGGGTGGGAGGAGGCGGAGAGGAAAAGAGTAGAAACGAGGAGGAACATGAGACGGGTTGAGAGGGATTCACACACATTCCTGCTCCGGACTCAAGTTTGAAAATGAAACGATCTGAGAAGAAAGTGACGTCTTTTTTCTTTACAGGTTCATCTTCAGAGCGATACAATTCCCAAAGCGGCCCTGATTTTTTCAACCTCCAGAACTTTTCCATTGCTGTGTTTACTTACACTCCAATAACTCAATTATAACCTTATTAAGTCTTTATTTTTTTAACTGTCGTGTAAACACCTTAACCAGCTTATCTGATTGGATAGAAGGTGTTAGTCCAGCCAAAATGTGCCGTCACCAGTATTCAACAGTTATCCTTTATTGATTTTAAAGACCTGAAATTGTTTGAAGGAATGCAAGTGAGTCAAGAGAACACAGTATGATGCTTAGGGCAGATTAAAAAAAAATGTACGTCACGGATGATTTAACCAAGTTTATTCAAATCTCAACAAGTTGCTGATATTTGATGTTTTCTCCAATTTACCTGGATGTAGCTGCTGCAACGCATGAACGAATGAATACCATTTTTATTTTCTTTAAAAGGAAGAATGTGCGACTTTTTGATCCAGTAGGTGTCGCCCTTGAGCACCAACATGAAACCAAAACAAACTGCTGCGACACCTCCGCCACACTGAATCCTCCGCTCTCCCACAGCGACACACCTCCAACCCCTCTCCCCTTGCGTTCACACGAAGAAGTTATCAGCTCAGAGCGCACATTAATTAAGCACTAAGAGCAAGCGGCGGACGAAATTGTCCTCGTCTCGAGCTGCATTGTTGTGTTAGCAGGCTAATGTTAGCGCTCTTTAGTTAGCTCGTAGCTTCACATTGCATTGAAATTTACACAGAATGACCGTTATCCAAGAACGCTCACGTGACGTTCAAATAATCAGTGAGTATGTTCTTCTTCTTCTCTCTAGTCCTTGACTAAAACAGCTTTTATACACAGCCGTCCTTTCCATGTAAACACGGCTCTGACAACAACACAGCCAGCTTCACTCGAGCTTCTCACTCATTGTAGACAGTCATGACTCAGAGAGACATTTTGATTTATGATATATTGATGGGTAACATGTCGCACATTCTGCCTTTAAGATAATTTTTTTCAGGCTTTTGGTGCCTTTATAGAAGAGATATCTCTACAATAAAGGCACAAAGAGCCCCCCATAAAATCCATCTCCACTATAACGCCCAAACGAGAGAACTTGTGCATTTCTTCAGAAAAAAACCTCTTTTTGAAACATTTTTGATGCCACTTGTTCTCAATGTGTTGTAGTTATTTATATTTTTCCTGTTATGTAATGTATTTATCTTCACAAAATCCAACATACAAAGAAGCATCTGATCTATCTGGTGCTGAAAATGCTGCAGGATGTGACGCTGGTTGATGCTTTGTTACTTTGCCCATAAATAATATGGTTGCCATTAGAATAAAATGTAACTGGCGTGTATTCAAGCTGACCCTCTGTTCTTTGTAAAAGAGCAGGACAACAGATAAGCAGACATGCGGACACTTCATTAACAGGTGAATGTTTCTAATAAAATCCAGCTGGGACTCATAAGCAGGTTGCATGTTTTAGTCCGGCCCGTTTCCTGATGACCACAGTGTGCTCCGTATCTTTCCCCAGTCCCAGGCTGAGGCTAAATTTACTCAGTGTGGGTTACAAGTTGGAAAGAAAGGTTAAGAGCTCCTGATATAGTCCGAATAAACACGCAGTCTTATTTCTGCTCCGAGTGCACTGACTCTTTTTAAGAATGGGGCTGTATTTATGCAGGAGAATGTTTCATGAGCATGTTTACGCTAATTCTTTTAACGACTTCCTGTTGGTCGTTCTCACACTCCCACACATGCAGAGCCTCGACGAGCTGTTCGTCTGCTGCAGAGCTGACTGTACTGACAGGGAGCAGGTCAATGCCTCTTCAGACGGCATTTTGGATCAGTTACACTTTCTGTTGTGTTCAAATGTCTTGCAGCAAAGGTCGACAAAACTTCACCGTATCAAAACTAGAAAACATGACCATAGAAATGACCTTAACAAGGGTCGAGTCTGACCTTCAGTCAAACTGTATGGAAAAGATTCTGATGACAATGCGACATTGTGTTGCTACTGTTACCATAGAAACGAAAATAATCCATGTTTCTCTTTTTGCATCAATTTTACCGCCACCTATATCTAGTGTTGATAACCCTTTTCAGACTGCGCTTCCGCGTAAGTGCCGTGACTAAGTAACTCTTTGTACACTCATTTTGATTCCAAGACAGCGTAATATTGGTGTCCCACTCTGTGAATTCACATTGTGTTTCGGCGTTGCAAATGCATGGCAGGAGCTCCACATACACACACAGCCAGGCATGCACACACACACACACACAGCGCTGCGCTCCCCCGCTGGCTCAGCTGATCCCTTCTCAGCTCTATAACACATCTGTTACTACCTCCGAAGACGGTACAGATGGGAACCCTTCGTACCCCCATTACGCCTCTGTGACATTCGGATTGAAGGAGAAACATCACAGGAACATCAATATCGCGCCTTGACACTGAATCCAATCTCTGGACCCATCGGTAACCATCGATGACGTCCAACGATACAATGGCCAACATGTCGGGCATTCCAGTGTAGCCAGTGTCTTGAGGTTAACAACTTCTAACCATGACTTCCTTTTCTATGCGCTGCATTGCTGGCAGTCTAGTTGGCAAAAAATGTAATTTTTCTGTAATATACAGAAAAAAAAAATCACAATATCATAGAGTTGAAACAGAATTTAATTGTGACAAAACAAAATAAAATGTAACTTTCACATTTCTCTGAGTCTGTGTGTCCTAACAACACACACATCTCTGTCTTTACACACACACACGCAGAGTCTGAAGTTGTTGCTTACATAGACGCTCTTTCTGTCCTGTAAACTGCAATAAACCCAAACACACACACAGACACACCGTAAATCTCGCCATAATACGCCCTCTGAGTGTACGTGTGCGTGTGTGTGTTTACGTGTGTTTGTCAGCCTGTGTGTGTGTATGCGTGTGTGTTTTATAGGTGTTGTAAATTTGGCTGCCGGCGTTGTTTTTATCAGCATATTCGCAAGCTGTTTAGCCAACGGTGCAGATGTCACTGTTACGACCACACACACACACACACACACACACACACACACACACACACACACACACACACACACACACACACACACACACACACACACACACACACACACACACACAAAGATGCAGAGAGAGAAACATACACACAGGGCATTTGACACTGTTTATACACAGTGGTATGTGTGTATAATCTCATCTAAATTCACCTGGCTGCATTTGTGTGTGTGTGTGTGGGTGCGGGTGCGGGTGTGTGTGTGTGTGTGTGTGCGTGCGTGCGTGCGTGCGTGTGTGTAAGTGTAGGTGTGTGTGTGTCCGACCCACCATTTGCATCTGCCTGTGTAAGCCTGTGTGTTTTTTTTTTCTTCTTCGCGGATTTTTAAGCGTATGCGTGTCTACTGTGCATGCATGCAAGTGTGTGAAGGTCAACCCAAGAGAGAGAGAGTGTGTGTGTGTGTGTGTGGTGTGTGTGTGTGTGTGTGTGTGTGTGTGTGTGAGTGAGTGTTATTTGATTAATGCTGAGAACCGTGGAGTGTTTAGAAAGAGGTCACAACCTTTCAGCTTCCATTCAATCAGAGAGAGAGAGAGAGAGAGAGAGAGAGAGAATACCTTCATCCTCTTTTTTTCTAACCTCTCTCTCTCTCTTCAGTTTTTTCTTGCCCCTTGAGAATCTGATAAGCCTTAGTCAGCACACACACACACACACGCTGACACACACACACACACACTCACGAATGCTAATAAAGGGAGCTCTTATTTACCTGAGGTGCGGTGACCACACTTGCGCTTTATGGCCCAAAGTCTTTGGACGCTCGTGTAACGTTTAATTTGGACCCTGTAGTTTAAAATGTGAAAACACATAAATATACATATATATATCAGGGGCGTGTCTAGAGGGGAGGCATGGGCGGCTGTGGCTCAGTTGGTAGAGTCGGTCGTCTCTCAACCAGAAGGTCAGGGGTTCGATCCCCAGCTCCTGCAGCCACATGTCCGATTTGTCCTTGGAGGCTGATTGATGATGACGAGTATCGTAACAATCATCCTGAACTACGAGTGCAGGACAGCATCGGCTGCAAGCGGCTGCAGAACTTTGCTTCTCAATCGGTGCATTTACGGGACAGACATGCGGACAGCCTGGTGCTTCAAACAACAGCACCTTGTGTGTATTTTAGTGGGAACAGGTAGAGTAGCTGCTTTCTGCATCAAGGCTTCAAACTCGTACAGAAAAAGTCGTAACAGATTATTCCAACGACCGTTTTTGATGCCAAAGTTCGCGTGTCCGCGTACTTTTGGCCGTGTTTTAAAGCACTCTTCTTTTTTTTATCCACTGATCTTTCTCTGAGTCGACACTTTCTTTTTTCCCTCTCTCTTTCTCCCATGTCATCTCTTTCCCTTCCTCCTCTTCCTCCCCTCCACTATCTGTTAATTTGCTCTCTATCTCTCTCTCCTCTCTTTGAACCTCTCCTTTAGCCCCTGCGGCCCCAGCCAATTACACACTGTTTGTCCACCCGTTTTCAATAAAACACTGCTTCCCTCCCTCCCTCCCTCTCTCCTTCCATTCCTTCCCCTCCTTTTATTTCAGTTTTCCTCCCTCTCTCTCTCCCCCCTCTGTCCACCCCCGACTGCTTCCGTCCACTCCTGTCTCCCCTCTCCTCCTCCTCCTCCTCCTCCTCCTCCTCCTCCTCCTCCCTCCCTTCATTCCCTTTTTTCATTTTTAATTAACTTCTTTTGTAACTTGGAGGCGACCCCCCCCTCCTCCTCCAACATGCCTCTTGCACTCCCACACTCGCTCCGTCTTTGGCAAACACACACACACACACACACACACACACACACACACACACAGAAACACGCTCAAACACACACTTATCGGTGTGAGCCTGGGCGCCGGCACAAACACACATGTAAATGGAGGTTAAACATGCTATTTACATATCAATTACAGGCAGACACCGAATCAATGATTAATGCAGAGCTCAGATTAGCGCTGAGCCTGCTAGCTCGAACTAATCTGCTGTTAAACTACCGTGACCGACGAGTTCAAGATTTCATAAATTTAGATTTGAAGGATTTTGATTCAAACTTAAAAAGGTTTTTAAATGTATTTACATATAAAGCACATTATTAAGAGCAGCAGGTGACCAAAGTGATGCACAATGAATTAAAGAAATGAAGGAAATTTGTAGCATTTAATTAATTTGGGGCACCGGTGGACTAGCAGCGCCCTACGTTCAGAGGCTGTAGCCCTCCAAGCCTGGGTTAAAATTAGACCAGTCCAAATTCAAAACATCGCAGAGAGCTGTCTCTCCCCCCCCCTCCTCTCTAGAGTCGATGCTCACGCAGGTTGCCATGTGGTGGACACTGAAGCTTCAGTGTTTATCCAGCTCTGCATCGGTCTGTAAACCTTTCTGCGTTCTAACCTCTCTCCATTTTTCAAGAGCATCTCCAATATTGATCCTAGTTTGAGCACGTTTCTGCTCGTGGAGCTTATTAGAAACATGCAGAGGCTTTTTAGGTCGGGTACAATCACTTCTATCTGAACCAGTTCTCTTGCCCGCTTCCATCGCTGCAACACCTGTTGGTTTGACCTGATAACTGCTCTCATATCTGGCAAACCGAGGGGCGTCCAAAACGGCCGTGTGGGGGTGCCTTAAAACCGCCTACCTTCTCTGGTCCAAACAAATCCAGACCATTCAGGACCAGAATCTAAAGTTAGAAGGAGGACATACTGGCTGCTGCATTGTTGTCAGAGAAGCCAGCACTTCAACATAGCATGTTTCCTTAATGTCTGATCATACAGTAAGCTCACTTTATCATTTCAGTCATCTTACTGATTGATCGTTTACCTGAACGATTGTTTGAAACATTTTTATCGTAATGGAATTAACAAAAAAGGGAGTCAATAAATGTTGTCAAAGCAGAAAGGTGTTGACCATGTAGAATCACGTGCCGTTAACCGACCGCCGTCATTATTAAGACCTCTGTTAATGAATGAACACCGAGCTGCTGATAAGTCTCTGTGCTTTCATGTTAAAGAATGTGCTTTTATAGGTTCCACTGTGCCTTTATGTCCGCTCGCACTTTGTGAGTTTACTGGCGTTAGCTGCGGTTTGATTTTCACTTCACTTTATTATAATCCTGCAGGCTACTCACGTGGTTTTCATCTGCGTTTAGACTGCGACACCAAAGTCATGTCGTGAACCTGGAACACAACACTCATATTCATGTTTGGTCGTTTATATTTTGTGTCTGACATTGTCTGGCGACGAGTATTAAGGGCAGTGACCTTGCATCGTGTCTGAATTCAGAAAAATACAACTTTAACCGTTTAATGCTGGAAACAAATGTCTGATTTGGACAGCCACAGCTTTGTGGAGACTGTGTACTCGCTCTTGACCCTCTAGCTTACCACAAAGGTCAAAGTGTTAAAAGTCTTGACGAGCAGATCACCTCAGAGGTCAAAACCAGCGCCTGTCCAGCTGAGACCGTTAGCTGAAGTTGAACTCATATTCTATTGTTCAGCACTTTGGTCAACGTGAGTAAAGAAATATCAAATGGTTTTAATCGTCATTCTTCGGTTGCTCTTGTTTAAGAGTCAAGCGTTTGAGGTTTATTAGTGTATCACGTTTGTAGAGTCCGACTCTCTTAGACGGCTTGAAAGAGAATTACCAAATCAGTGATGAGGAATTCATCCGTTGTGGGAAATTTAAAATCTTCTAAATGAACCTAAAAATAAAGTTTAAAATAAGGGAAAATTAAAAACGACTTCCTGCAGAGTGTTTGAAAATCTTGACTTTGGGGGCGTAGATGTCCTAGCTCTAAGGTTGCACCCCATGTGCAGAGGGTGTAGTCCTCTCAGCGGGCGGCTTGGGTTCAAGTCCAGCTTGCTGCTCCTTTCCCGCTTAGCATACCCCACTCTCTCTCTCTCTCTCTGATTTCCAACTCTATCCACTGTCCTATCAAATAAAGGCAAAAACAGTCCGTCCATCCCTCCGTCTGTTTTCCCTCTACCTGTCCCTCTCTCTCTTCTAAAGCTGCCGTCAGTGATTTATTGGTGACACCAATATGTCAAACAATAAAAAAAGGAGGAAAAAAGAGAGAGAAGGAGGGGAAGAGAGCGAGAGAGAGAGAGAGAGAGAGAGAGAGAGAGAGAGACGGAGAGAATAAAGAAATGTGGAAAGAAAAGAAAGAAAAACAAACAAAAACAGAAATAGAAAAAGTGGGAGAAAAGGAAGAAAAAGACAAAAAGATGTTTTGCAAACTAAGACGGATTCAACAGTTACAGTGAGGAGAGCGTGAACACACACACACACACACACACACACACACACACACGCACACACACACAGGCAGCGTGGAGGTTTTTTTTTTGACAGAGAAGCATGTATTGTTGCATTGTTTCCTTTGAGTAGAAAATTACAGTGGACCGGATCGCTTCAATGACAAGCTATCAAAACGACAGCATGTCTACACACACACACACACACACACACAGTATCACGTATACACACGCTAACATGCAAACACAATGACACACAGATGTAGCGACTGAATGACAAGCTCATAGCTATAAAAACAATGTTTTCAGATATTCAATATTAGGAACTTTGCGTCTGACGCTTCAAAATGAGCGAACAATGGTTTAAAACGATGTGTGAAAAAAACACAAATCCTTTATATGCTAATTAGCAGGGGCGAGCAAGTCTCTCTAAGTCGTTTTAAAGCTGCAGTACCCAATTGAGACCCTGAATTTGCCCATTTTGAGTTAAATTCTAAGTCCTGAGCTGCGTGCCAATGAAGCCACTTCTGACGGATGATTTTTTCAACAACGAGTTCTGCTCGAGGTTTCTACCTGTTAGAAGCACGTTGTTATTCACCACTGTTGCCAAATGTCGCAAAAAAAATGTTAAAGGGACTTGAGCTCGTATCGCTCTTTTCTAGTCCTCTGACAACTCAAAGCGCTTTCACATCGCAGGTCACACCGACACATTTGTTAGAGGCTGCTGTGTAAAGAGTCCATCAGTATTAACTCATCCCATTTACACACATTCACACGCCGCAGACGAAGCAGCAGGGAATCGAACCCCTAATGTTCCGGTTGAGAGACGACCGACTCTACCAACTGAGCCACAGCCGCCACCATGCTGCTTATCGTGGATGATATCGCAAAGAGTACGGTCTAGATGTGCTCTCATATAATATACAGATCTATTCAGACCGCCTAGGCGAAGCACGATACTTGCACCACTGTGACGACTCTTCTTTCATACGAATATCACAGAGACGTAACGGGGAGACGATGTGATCCCGACTTTGTACCGCCATCGGAGATAGCATCAGAGGTGTTGCAGGGACGCGATGGGTATCGGCGGAGCCAGCGGGGGAGAACAGCGCAGTGTGTGTATGCATTTCCAATTGTGTGTGTCTACCAGTTCCAGGTGCACTTTGGTGGAAACAGGACGTATATGTGGATCTTCCACACATCGTGCTTCCACAACGCCGTACTGCACTGTGGATTCCCACGCCTGTGTGGAATCGATGTGAACGTACAAGACGTGAAGACAAGGGAGCTTCCTTACGTCGCTGTTGTGGAATCGCTCTGAAACGGGCTACTGTAAAGTTACCTGCGATGATTTTCACGCAAGTCTTAGTGTGATAGGACAGCTGGAGAGAGACAGGAAATGTTGGGAGTGGAGAGCGGGAGGAACGACACGTGGTATCAAAAAGTCAGGACAGATGTAGGAGGATAAAAACTGTGTAAGACCTTCAGAGAGCAGTCGTCACATTTCAAGTCCGACAGATTTAATACTGACTAAACTCAAAGTTCAGGTAAAAGCTTCCACCCTCCGTGAAGCGACGACGACGCACGGATAATTTTAACAATTAAGCTGTCATAGTCTTAACTTCATTCGCGAGCGTCGTTTGTTACAGCTTCATCTTCCTGTCCAGAATCTTTTTTTGTGAGAAAACAATGAACAAGAAACTTCTGTCGGCACTCGACTGAAGCGCTAACATGTTTGTTTGCTCACACACACACACACACACGCACACACACGCACACACGCCGCGGCTGAGCGATGAGAACTCGTCCCTCCATAAGCGTCTCAGTCAGTTAAAGCACTGTTATTATTCTAATCATGATGACATGTTTTTAAATGGATTATTAT
The DNA here is from genome assembly GCA_020745685.1 of Tautogolabrus adspersus. Taxonomy (NCBI): domain Eukaryota; kingdom Metazoa; phylum Chordata; class Actinopteri; order Labriformes; family Labridae; genus Tautogolabrus; species Tautogolabrus adspersus. Next base: position 18,897,737 of record CM036556.1, on the reverse strand, counting down.
ACGTTTTCATTAATAACACGCTGTCTGGGAAGAAGCTTTGACGCGCCGGGTTGGCGTAGACGAGCGAACACACACACACACACTGTACATGTCTACAGTGATATAAACTGAAACACACACACACACACAAACACACACACACAAACACACACACACACACACACACACAGACCTGTAAAAAAGATGTGAAAAATTGTGCACAGTTGCATGCTGCTGACATGTTTCCACACTGCTAATTACACCAAGTTAAAGTTTTTGTTAATAACACGCTGTCTGAAGTTTCTGTATGCTGACACACACACACACACAGACACACACACACACACATACACACACATACACACACACACACACACACACACACGCACTTGTCATGTGTTTTATTGATTTCAGCTGTAATTATTTGTCTAATAACACACAAACGGCTGATCATTCCTTCTTTGTCTTGTTTTTATTAATAACATGTCTGTCGAAAAAAAAAAAAATCACACACGCACAAACACACACGTCACCTGTCATCCCCCCGCTGCCCTCTCTTTACCCTCTCCCCCTCCTCTCCTCCTCTCTCGTCTCCTTTCATCTCCTCCTTCGCCTCTGACCTCCTCCACCTCCTCCTCTTCTCTCTCTTTGATATCGCAGTTTTCGTACGCCGCTCACTCTAAACTGTAAATCTGTCGGTCGCTTCTCTTTTTTCGTCTCCAAAACGCACACAGGCACACACACACACACGCACACACACACACACGCACGCACACACAAACCTCTGACAAGCTGTCACAATAAATAGAGAGATAAGACCAGGTGGAGGAAGAAGAGAGAGAGGAGTGGAGAGGAGAGAGAGGAGAGAGAGGAGGGGTAAATGACAAGAAGATTGAATAAAAGAAGGATGTAAGGGAAGGAAAAGAGGGAGGAGGAGGAGGAAACAAGGAAAGGAGGACAGGAGACGAGAGCAGTGGATGAACAGACGGAGCAAACATTGAAGTAAAGAAAGAAAGGAGGAAGAGAAAGGGAGGGTAGGAGAGATGAGAAGAACGGAGGAGGGAAAAATAAGGAGAGGAGACAAGAGGAGGAGACGAGAGGAGAAAAGGATACATAGATGGAAGATGAGGATAGAAAGGAGGAGAGGGAGGTGAAAAAGGAGTAAAGGAGGGATAAAAGGAAAAGCAAGAAGGAGAAGAAAGAGGAGACTGCGGAAGTAGAAAAAGAAAAGTAGAAAGATAAAGAAAGAAGAAAAGGAGAGGCAGTGAGGGAGGAGAGGAGAATGGAGGGAGCGAAGAGGAAAGAAAGGAGGTGAAGGAGAAATTGGAGGCTGGTGAAGGAGGAGAGTAAAGGAATTTGATCGATCAAGAAGAAGTTGAAAAGTAAGGAGACGAGAAAAGATGAGGGGCAAAGGGAGGGAAAAGATGGGAGAAAAGAGGAGGGACAAGAAACGAAAAGGAAACAAGAAGAAGAGGAGAAAAGATGAGGAGTCAGACGAAAATATGGAGGAGGAGGGTAAGAAAAGAGGAGAGGACGATGAACAGGTGGACAGACATTTAGAAGAGGAAGGAGGCAAGGTGTCCAAGACGAAGGAAACATAAAGGAAGTGACGAGGTGAGGAAACAGAAGAAGAAAGGAAGATGATGAAAGAGGAAGAAGAAGAGGAGGAGAGATAAAATACAAAGACTAGAGGATGAAGGAGGACGAACAGGAGGAGGTGGAAAAAAAAGGACGGAGAGATGCAGGATGGAAAATTAGTAGGGGAGAATTTAACGCAGCTGAGGGGGGGGAGGGGGAGAAAAAAGGATGAGGAGGTGAAAGGAGGAGCAGAGGAAGGAGATATGACAGAGGGAGGAGGAGGGATGGAGAGATTACCTGGTGAACGAGAGGAGAAGCTGTTGTGACACTCCCTAATGCGATTTCTAAACCAATCTGCTAAGTGCACCTAAGAGACTGTGTGTTTACGTGTGTGTGTGTGTGTGTGTGTGTGTGTGTGTGTGTGTGCGTGTGTGTGTGTGTGTGTGTGTGTGTGTGTGTTCACAAGCATCAAATAATTCTGTTTCAGACAACACCCTCCCTCCCTCTCTCGTCCTTTCCTCCCTTCATCCCTCCATCTCTATCACTTCAGGTACGTCCACACTCAGACGGCTGCGTTTAAAATTGTTTCTTCTCGTTGGTTGCAGCGGTCGACACTGAAGCATCGTAAAAAAAAATCAAGCTTAAAAATGGCCGCCCTGTAAAAACGCCAGCTTTGCTTCCCTCTATTACTTTTTTTTTAAGTTCTGATCCAAAGGTGCAGATTGTGCTCAGGGATTTCTCGCTCTGATCTAGAATAACCACGTCTTACGTTCTACAGGGGAGTAACAGTCGAGGGCTTTTTGTTCTGGTGTGCCGCCTGGCTCTGGCTTTGGACGCACAAACTTTCCTTTACACATACGTCACTATCAAACCCGATACCGGTATCCAGTTCGGATCCGTCCCATCTCTTTTGAAAGGTTTGTTTGTTTGTTTTTATGAATGCATCTGTCCCGGCTAAATCATCACGGTCACTTTTGCGGTTGCAGACGAGTGCTGAAAGGATTTCCATTTAAAGCAACAGGACGACAAATGGCTGTAAAGAAGTGAATTCAAGAAGATAACCAAAAACTGCAACGTGTACTCGAGCATGGGAGTGCTTTACTGTTTGTAGTTTCCTGACAACAACAAAGAGAAATAGCTTAAAATAAACGTTGATGTTTTTAGATTTTTTTAGATACATGTGGATAAAGAGCGAGTCTAGGTGTGTAACTTTTAAATCAAACCTTCTTGTTCCGTTGCTCGCTCTCTCTGTCTCTCTCTCTCTCTCTCTCTATCATTGTCAATGTCTCTCGCCCCCTCCTCCTCCTCTCGCTCTCTCAAAAGTTAGACACTGAAACAGCCTTTGTGAAACATTATCTATTTCCCAACACACACACGTTGACCTGCCTCTCCCCTCTTGCTGTTTTGTTCAGTCCGCACCCTCTCACACACACACAGACACACACACACACACACACACACACACAGACGCACACAGGGGGAGAGGATCAGTTCTTTTCCGTGGTGACAGAGGGTCATATTTCTCGCTTTGATCTTCACCTCTCTCCCTCTCCCTCTTTCTTTTCTCTCTCTTGTTTTCATCCGGAAAACAGAGAGGCAGGCCGAGAGAGAGAGAGAGCATCTTTCCTGGGTGTCTCTCGCCCCGGCTGGTTGGTAAGTGAAGCATGAAACCGCCTCCCCGGCCCCTGAGACACACACACAAGCTCACAGCCACCAGGTCGCTGGACATAACATGTAATAAAAATGACACCAAACAGAGGACGTGAGAGATCACTCTACAGCAAACATTACGGTGATCATGCACGGGGAGACGTGCTGATATGCATGCATTATTGTCAGTGACTGCACAGGCTGGACATTTCTGTAAAAGAATGGTTGTAGGTGTGAAGGTGGAGACTACTAGCTTTACTACATGTACGCATGCTGGCTGCAACACGTCCCCTCTGTCAGCACGTCCTAAAACACTAACACAGCACAGACGCAAGCTGCAGTATGCACATGACCCCTAGGGGCAGTGTAGAAGCAGAGGGGAACGTGACAGAGGCCACACAGCAGCTCTGACAACGATGGCGGAAAGTTTTAGAGACAAACTGATAAACAAAGTCAGCAATAATCCAAATCTGTACGATGTGTCATTGTCACTGCACAGCCACAAACCCAACTGTTAAAGCAGCTGACGACTGGGAAGTTCTGATTGAGAAGTCGACATTCAAACTCATGAAAACAAGTCCGGCGTTTCGGGTCAAAGAGTGACCCTGTAGCTACAATTCACTTAGCAGACGATTTTATCTAAAGCGACGAACATCAGAGAGTAAGAACAACACAAGCGAGGATCTAGAGAGGAGGAGACAACGTCAGGAAGTGCAAACAAACAGCTTTAAGTCCGATCGGACACACAGGTGCGGACAGGAAGTGACCAGAAACAAAGCACAACATCGACAGCTGTTTTTGAGAGTTCTTATCAGCATCAAAACCATCCTAGACATCATCATCGATAAGGTCGTAGGTGTTCATAAAGAGCTGGGTCTTTAGCTTTTTCTTAAAGGTGCAAAGGGACTCTGCAGACGCTTTTCATTAGCAGAGCGTAGTGGGCGGGAGGGAGTGTAGACCTGGATGAGAGAGTTAAAGTAAGGAGGAGACGTTTCTGTCTCTGTTTTGTAAGCGAGCAGCAGAGTTTTAAATTTGATACGAGCAGTAACTGGGAGCCAGTGGAGTGACGTGTGCGCGTTTAGGGAGGTTGAAGACGAGTCGCCCTGCTGCGTTTTGGATCATCTGCATTACCTCCATAATACTGATGTCGCTGCATATTGTACAGGGAGACAGTTACGTAGCAGCCACGCTCTTCTTTATTGCTTTCAAATATTTGAATTAACACTTAGTTAAATTCTGCTCCTGATTGGACAGTCGATCAAAGAAGCTCTCTGATTGGTCAACGTGGGGCTCTTCACACACAAACACTAACACAGTGCAGCGAGGTGACCTAAGCTCCCCGACGAACAACGCTTTAACCTTTATCAATTAACCAGCAGCACAAAGTGGAGTGAAACACGACACACACACGCAGACACACACACACACAGACACACACACACACACAGACACAGACACACACAGACAGACAGCCACACACACACACACACACACACACACACACACACACACACACACACACACACACACACACACACACACACACACACACACACACACACACACACACACACACACACACACACACACACACACACACACACACACACACACACACACACACACACACACACACACACACACACACACACACGC
>CM036556.1:18870374-18890374 GCA_020745685.1 Tautogolabrus adspersus | reverse complement strand
GTGTGTGTGTGTGTGTGTGTGTGTGTGTGGCTAAAACAACAATCCAGCAGCACAATCCCCCTCGGTTAATAATTAGCTTACTGAACAACCGCCACCTCGAAACCCTCCGTCTATCACTTTCACCTCTTGACGACACAAAAATAACCGGAGCTACAACGACTGCAGACGACATCCCGCGTTCCCACCGCTGCAGCTTCCCCCGATTTCAAATTCCAGGACTTTTTCAAGGAGCTTCCAGAAATAGCCGACTAAAGCCAAACACTCGTCTCTCGTCCTCCCTGGTTTTTGTTGATGTTTTCCCGGGATAAAAACAGAAACTATGACGTGAAAACTAGAAAGAGTATTTATGTGCAAGCCTTAAAAAACACCCGTCATCTCCCTCATGTTTAAAGTCAAAGTACTGGTGTAATTGCTGCCGTGTACTTGGTGGGCTTATCAGCTTCGTGCTACAACATTAAGCCTGAGCTCCTCACCCTCTCTCTGAGGCTGAGCCCAGACACCCTCTGGAGGAAACTCGTTTGAGCCCCTTGTATCCGCAATCTTATTCTTTCAGTCACGACCCAAAGCTCATCACTACAGGTGAGGGTTGAGACGAAGATCGACCGGTAAATCCAGAGCTTCCTCTTCACCACAACGGTGCTGCACAACGTCTGCATTCCTGCTGACGTTGATCCCACAGTCCATCCTACCCTCACTCGAGAACAAGACCCCGAGATACTTAAACTCCTTCACTTGGGGCAAGGACTCCCTCTCGTCTTTGCTAATTAGAACCATCAAATGTTTGCAGAATTAGCTCTTAGCAGCTCCTGCTTCTAATTTAATCAAGCATGTACAAACAACTTTCACTGAATGACTTTGTGACTGACGAAACTTAAAAACGTGATAATTCTCAAGCAAGTTCTGTACATACAAAAGGTGCGTTTTTCTTTTTCTCTAGTTTCAAAGCAGATTAAAGGCTGTTTTATTTGTAAAATTGGATATCAGAGATGATGTTAACCTTGGAAGTGGAATCATACTCAATCTAAAAACGTTGGTATCATATCTGTATGTTCAGATTTGTCCGAGTTATGCGTCAGAGAGGATGCGTTTTTTTAGCGCAAAACGCGACAATGAAAGTGCAAAGTGTTTGACAGTAATGAAGAATCCCCAAAGATGAGCGGGGCGCAGGTAGCCTCGCGGTTGAAGCACGCGCCCAATGTATGGGGGTCTTCTGGGCGGGGGGCCTGGGTTCGAGTCCGACCTGTGGCTCCTTTTTCCGCTTGTCATATCCCAACTCTCTCCCCGATTTCCAACTCTATCGACTGTCCTATCTCTAAATGAAGACATAAAAAGCTAAAAAATAAACCTAAGTAAACCATCCTTCCCCTCTCGTTTACCCTTAACGAGATCTCCGTGTCTCGTCTTCCTCACAGTTTGAATACCTTTGATTTCGAAGTGATTCATTCGTTGCAGGATTTCGTGAGCTGGACGGAGACTCTCCATGCAGCGTGGTAGTTGGTGAAGCTGTGCCAGGAAAACCAGACTCAACGATTTAATCAGACTTCCAGTGAACTCCATGATAAAAGAGAGGACGGCAGGAACAGACTCTGCAGAGTCAGACTCTTAACCTTTAAGTCCTGCACCAGTGGATACGCGAGCTTTGACATAAAGACAGAAGAAGACGAGAGAAGGTGCGTGCGTCTTTTTTTGTGTTCTTTTGAATCGACGGAGACAGTACCCCCTTGTTTTTGACATATGCCCTGTCAGAATAAAAGCCCCTATAAGATCATTGTTCAACCTGGAATTGTATGATAGTAAAGAAGAGAGGGACCGAAGATGGATCAAGATGTGACAGAACAGGGGGGCGCTGGTGGCCATGTGGTTAGGGTGCACGCCCCATGTAAAGAGGCTGTAGTCCTCGAGACGGGCAGCCCAGGTTCAAATCCGACCTGTGACTCCTTTCCTGCATTTCATTCCCCACTCTCTCTCTGTCCCTGATTTCTGACTCTATCCACTCTCTGTAATAAAGAAATAAAAAGCCCAAAAAACTCATCTTTAAGATGTGACAGAACAAAGCGACAAAAAGTCACAAATTGACGACCCACTGGAAATGACTCGGCGACCCACTTCGGGGTCGCGAACCCACCAGTTGAGAACCACAGCTCTAAGCTTTCAAATCATCTTTTTTTTCTGCGACTTGTTTCCCAAAAAAGGAAACAGAAAATCTTCCTTTTCCAAAAATACTCAAACATGTTCAGACTCTCACTCGGACCCTCGTCACACAGCTGTGGTATCGGAGCACTTTCACATCTGGAAAATTAGGAAGCGGAACATTTTCATCCAAATCTCAACTTTAGAGGATTCAATTTAGTCCTTTGACACTTCAAATAAATGTAAAAAACAGGATTTAATTTGATGTTTGTGCTGCAACGATGACTGAAAAGAGTTTTTATCTGCAGACCTGCAGCCCGGAATGAAGCGATATCTTGTTTTTAAAAGAGCATTTTCTGCTCCATTCTGAGCCTTGTTACCTCCTCTCTCTGATTAATTTCTAAATTAATTGTATTTTTTTTTATTTGTTGTTAACTTAAGGTGCCTGAGACATTATTTCTGCTTTTAAAAAGACGCTGACTGTTGAGTAAAAATGGTGAAGATGAGAAAAGGAGGCATATTGGACATCGCCGTGGAGTTTCAATTTGAAAAGGTGAAAGCAGTTGGTTTAAGGGGAAACAGGGCGAACCAGCAGGTGACAGGAAGACGCACTGCAGACACACACACACACACACACACACACACACACACACTAACACACACACAGGACGGTTATACATAACAGGAATTATAAAACACAGTCTGCAAAGTGTCTGTTTACACACAAACACACTTTTAAAGCTGCAATTCTGCAACAGACACACACAGACACTAATGCTCTTTCAGTGACTCCCAATAACACTTACATAAATATGCACCACACACACACACACACACACACACACACACACTAATGGATTATGAGTGCGAGAAGCTTTTCAATAACTAAAGTCAACAGAAGGTTGTTTGCTCTGCGTTTGTTTGCTGTCAGTGTTTCTATTTCACTAAAAACTATTAAATAACGTGTGTCTGCTCATTAATCACACACACACTAACACACACACACACTAACACACACACACACACACACACACACACACACACACACACACACTAATAGACTAACACACACACACTCCATCAGGCTCAGGAGTCGATACAGTAAAAGCATCTTTTCTGACACTTCAGCAAAACGAGGAGTCGATGAGATAACAGAAGAGGAAGAATGAAAGCATCACGTAAACAAGTCACAGAGTTTATGATCAATTATTAATGAGAAAACACACAAATATCGCAGCTTCTTAAAAAGGACTAATGCAGGAATATCACGCCAACTCAATGAAACGATCACATGAAGGATATGAGGAGGAGGAAAACACTGATGCAGGGCTTATTCTGGATGTTTTTTTTTAAATACACAGCTGTTCTAACACTTAGAGAAATATGATATGGAAAGAAAGTGTTGTTATGAATGGTGAGGTTACTTTATATGAAAGTGCTGAAGTTTACTGACTGGACAGAATCATGAAAAAGATCTTTAAATATTACAGGAGTCAATTATTGACCAATGAGGAGACTCATTTCAGGAAATATCTTTGTTAAATGAATCTCTTTTCAGCCAGTTAATCTTTAACTAAGGTGAGACTAGTAAACACAATTTCATGTTGAAGGAAAAGTGACGAATTCAGGTACATTCAGGTAGATTCAAAGAGTTGAATTTGTTTCTGAGTGTCCCAAACGCACCTGAAGTCAAAGCCCCATGCATGTTCAGATACTGTTTGAAATGATGCAGTGGATATCTCTTAAAAACGTTGCCAAGTGTTATATTAAATAAAGGGTGAAAAGCTTCTGAAAGTGCAGAAGGATCCTGCAAAGGAAAGTGACTAACACCACTTTTTAAGCTGCGAACACAGAAGGAAGTTCTTGAGGAAAAATGCATCGACTGCAGCTGTAAGACTTTGAGGTAAAAACTTTAAAATAAGAAATAGGGAGTGAATTGTTGACCTACCTGGCGCTCGTGCAGTCCTGGTACAGCACCTCGAAGTCCTTCCTGGAGATGAGTTTGCAGCGGTTCACGCCGGGCTGGATGGCGCCGAGCCCCCGCAGGACGCGCACCTGCTCCACGGTGCACACCACCGGGGAGATGTCCAGCCTCTTCAGCTTGGTGTAGACGGTGTGCAGCCCGCCCACCAGGTGCTTCAGGAAGAGGTCGAACACCTGCGGCAGGCAGATCAGCTCCTGGCCGTCCACGCTGAAGCTGGCAACCTTCACCCCGTGCACCTCCACCAGCTTGCACTCGGTGCACAGACCCGGGCTGGAGGTCTGCACCAAGCCGGGAGAACCGGGGGTCAGACCGGCTTGGCTGAGCGATGAAAGTCCGCCGAGAGGACCCAGAGCGCCGGCTCCTCCGGACACTAGCGGGGCGGCGCCGCCGTTCCCCAGCCCGGGCAGGAAAGCGCTGAGCATGCTGCTGGTGAGTCGCGGGGACGGGGACAGTGAGTGGGAGTGAGAGTGGGAGTTGGAGTTGGTGTGCGCCGGGCTGGCGGTGCCGGTGGAGGCGGCGGAGTTGTGAAGCGCTTCCGAGACCGAGCGGTACAGCGCGGCCGGAGGTGGAGCGCCCGAGCCCGGCGAAAGGAGCGGAGGGGAGCCGGGGAGCGACATGAGAGTGCTCGAAGTGTTTGAGGAGTGTTGAAAGCGCGCACACACACTCTCCTCCTGTCTCTCCTCTTCACACACACTCGCACACTTTTCTTCTCCTGTCTTTTTCCAGTTGGGGAAACACTCGTGCGTGTTTTTCCTTTCACTTTTAACTGTTCCTCGCGCTCCTCGCTCTGTACACAGTCCGCTCTCTCACTCGTGTTCTCCGGGAGCGTGGAAAGCGGACTGTCCGGTCTGTGCGTAAAAGCGACTGGAGCAGACTCCGGGTCAGCCTTCTTGCTAGTCCCGCCCCCTTCGCGCATGATTGACAGCTTAATGAACCAATCGGAGGAGACTTCTTGTAGGACTGTTGATGTGATTGGTAAGTGAAGGGTGGGAGGACTTTATAACAACCTCATTGAAGTGTGTGTGTGTGTGTGTGTGTGTGTGTGTGTGTGTGTGTGTGTGTGTGTGTGTGTGTGTGTGTGTGTGTGTGTGTGTGTGTGTGTGTGTGTGTGTGTGTTTCTGAGGGTATCGGTCAGATCTCTCGTTCTGCCGTTTTATAAACTTTCTCACGAGCTGCTTGATTCGAAAACGGGAAGTTTTTATTTTTGTTCTTCTACACTCTTTCCTCTGTTGATCAAACCTCTCAACCCCCGGCTCCACGTGCGCGTGTGCGTGTGGACAGTAGTGGCTCAAATGCGAGCTCTGGTGGCGAGACGGACGCATGTTCTTCACAATCTGACCACTGATCAGGTGAATAATCATTTAACTGCAGGTGGAGAAGCAAGGAAAGGAAGGAAAGGGAAGGAGATTAGGAAGGAAGGAAGTAGACGTGAAGAAAAAGGACAGAAAAGAGGAAAGGATGCAAGACAGAATTGAAGGGAAGAAAGTTTGTTCACGAAAAAGAAAAGAAGGAAAGGATGAGTGAAAGAAGGAAGGAGGGAAGGAGAAGGGACTAAGGAAGTAAGGGAGTGTAGGAAGGAGGGAAGTAAAAGATTGAGGATGAACCAGCATAAAAGAAAAGAGGTAGAGATGAATGAAGCAAGAGAGGAAAGAAGGAAAGGAAGATAGATCACCATGAGAAGAGACTGAAAATTGGAGGAAAAGACAGGATGAGGGAAGAAGGGAAGGAGGAAGCAAGTACATGACGGAAAGGGACGACTTCGAAAGTAAGCAAGGGAGAAAGTGAAATAAAGAAAAGAACAGAAACAAGGAAAGAAACTCATCAAAGGAGGGAAAGAACAGGAGAGGAACTGACTAGATAGTTCAAGGAAGGAAGGAAGGAAGGTAAGAAGGAAGGAAGGAAGGAAGGAGGCTGGAGGGAAAATTAGGAGAAAAGACAAAACGAGGAAGAGAGGTTAAAAACATAAAACAGACATGAAGGAAAAAAGGAAACTTGACTTGAGAATCAATGAGGATTGAATGAGGAAAGGAAGTAAGTAAGGATGGATGAATTAAGGATGCAAGGACAGAAGAAAGCTAATCGGTACGTGGTGATAAATTTAAATCACAAAAGAAGAAGAAGAAAAATGGATTACAAGAGAAAAGAATAAAACGAGAGATCATCATGTAGCACCAGAGAGAATTAATTACTGCTGTGTGTGTCTGTGTGTGTGTGTGTGTGCGTGTGTGTGTGTGTGTGTGTGTGCGTGTGTGCGTGCGTGCGTGCGTGTGCGTGTGTGTGTGTGTGTGTGTGTGTGTGTGTGTGTTTAAACAGTGAAATGGGATTGACTGGTGTGGATTACAGACAGACGGGTTTTTATAATCCGGTGTAATCTCATTACACTGAGGAGGCCTGACTGAGTGAGCGAGAGAAAAGAGAGAGAGGAGAGAAAGACGGTTAAATGAGGGGAGAAAAATGTTTAAAGAATAAATGACTCCTTTCCTTTAGACGTCCCTTTTCTTACACAAACATTAAATTAATCAAATAAACACAAAATACCTGCTGCATGTCCTGCATGCTCGCAGTACAGGCCATCTAACGGGGCATGGCCCAATGGGAACACCAAACCCTAAAGCACGGCGTACGCTCTGTGATTTCAGGCCGATTTAGACCCGATTTTTGAGTTGTAAGATTTATTTTCACGTTGGGCAGAAAGTCCGCCCGGTCCGACGCCGTCAGTCCTGCAGTGTACACCAAAGCACGACGAGCGATACCGGCTCGATCAGCTTCTCCCGACCAGCCGGATGATTTTCTGGTATGTTCGATATTTTGGTGGTACACTCGCACAGTCAGGGGCCAGGTGCCACCCCAATGATACGAGACAAGTGAAATCAACGTCCGTCTGTGGGAGTTTTCTATTCACAGTTGTGAATGCTCCATAAGTGCGAGCTCTCAGGTCCAGTTTGACAATCAGTCGTACAGTGTGAGCTGACGTTCCAACAAGACTTTTTGTTCAGTGTACGCTGGGCTTAACCCAAACATCCGAAGCATTGGCTGAATCTAAAGATGGACGCATCAAACACATTGTACTGCTGTGTTTCCTGACTGTAACTCCTTTGAGACAACACGTGGGAGCCCTGTGATTGACTGCCCAAAAACAGTTCAGGGTGTAACCCCGCCTCTCGCCCAATGACGGCTGGGATTGGCTCCAGCCCCTCGCGACCCCGCACGGGAAAAAGTGGAATAGATAATGGATGGATGGACAACATGTAAGAACAAGTGTAGAGTAAAAAGTTAAATCTGACAAGTAAGAATGAGAAAGAATCAAAATTCACAGGTGAAAGAGGAATCAAGAGCGAATGATAAAAGCTGTGGGCAATGAGGAAGAAATGAGAAGCATAGACGTGACGTTAAGCAGTAAATATCAAAATAAACATGTAGCTAAAACCAAGGTAAGGTATGACAGAGGTGTAAAAAACCAGAGGGATACAGAGAGAGAGAGAGAGTCAGAGACATGAGGGCAATGATTTGTCTCTCAGGACTAATAATGATGAGACTGAAGCTGGACTCAGAGGCAGACAGAGAGAGATGAGGTCTTTGTGGAGGTGAATATCTCTCTGCGGGGTTATAATGACCCAGATGAACTTGGACTTTGGGATGTGGAGAGAGCTAGGCAGAGGAGAGGAAACCGAGAGAGGAGAGGAAGAGGAGATACGTGAGGAGATGAAAACAGGGGGAACAAGAGGTGACAAGAGAGCGAGAGGACAAAAGTGGAAAAACTTGTCTGTAAAACGGTCTCGATCCCCAGAGACAGACAGACGGAGAGTCGGATGTTCTACACAAAAGGCCATTTTGCTGTTTTCAGACCATTAAATATCTCGTCCTGCTACATGTCATATGTCTGTGTCGGTTCACTTTGTATCTCTGTGGAGTAAAGAGCTGCAGCGGGAAAAGACATGAAGAAGACGACCTCCTGTCACATGAACGGACCACGCTGCAACTCACCGGGCCAATCAGAGGCAAGTATCACCATATTGCAGTATTTAAAGATGCACTTCTGTATGAAATAATACAATCTGTACGCAGATGACAGAAGTGTTTCTGTTTGTAGACCAAGTATCGTTCACAAGCATTGATTACCGTGGGCCTTGGCTGTAAACAGGAAGACGCTGACGCTGTAATACAAAACGGTTACCATTTCCATTTCCTGTAATCTCTGCAGATTGACCTTAAAAATGTCAAAAGAAGCCGACCATAATCAGTCATTATGCATTATCCCAAGCTTTCCCATCCTTGGGGTCCAAAACCCATGTAGGGTCACGTGGAATGTCAAATGAGGTCGCCTGAAATATAGGATTTGGTGGGCGCTGCATGCAAGAGCGTATCTGCGCCCCGCCGAGCTAAAGCATCACAAGGTCAGGCTTGCCGTCTGTGCGCACTGTGCAGAAGTTAAAACTCTGTGACGTCACCTCTGCGAGTCAAATAGGACGGAAGATCAGATCACAACAAGCGGTGTCCCACTTTCCCGAGCTCCAGTTTAAAGACCTACCGGGACATCGGAGAGAGAGCTCTAGTTTGTAAAGCAACTCACCTAGCAACTTGCGCCGTTGATTTGCGCTCTGCACTCTACCCTGTTGCGAGCGCAGTGCACACCGCATCCTATCTGAAAGGATCACTTCACTCCAATCTCACTACTTTAGCCCTTATGTCGAAACTGAAATATCTTAGCAACTACCGAATGGATTCTGATGCAATTTTATACAAACATTCATGGTACCCAGAGGATGAACCTCCCTGACTTTCTTAATCAAAACTCTTCCTCTGGCTCAGCAGTTATGATTTACGTTGGAATCTATCGTCTGTTTCGCTCTTTATTTTGCAGCCATTCAGTGTTTTTAATGGTGATGACAAAATTCAAATGCTGCTGTTTCTCTTTACATCTCCTCCCTTTATTCCTCTTTCACTTTTAAAAAAACCACATGACTGACAGCAGGCGAGGAAATAATGTCATTCAGTGGTGAGAGAAACTCCCAGGGCGGCCTCAGGTTGTACAGCGCCGTTTGACAATGATGTATGTTCCAGGAAAGTTACCTGGACTTCACCTGCACTTAAAAAGATAACAGAAAAGTTTGACTTAAAGCTAAATAACTGCTCTTGTAGCTTGTAAGAACACGTGTATATACTCCCTGAAATCAAACAAATGAGCTTAAATGTTTCCTGCTGGGGTCAAACAAGTGCTTTCCTTAATGTAAGCCAAACTGCACTTCATTTAGTTGTTGATTACATTAGATTTGTATCAAGGCAGCTGATGATATTCTACACAGGGAACTATGGCCCCATTATAATGATTGTTATCATGAGAAATTGGTGGTTTTGGGAGAACATTTTTTGGAAGCGATTTCCTTGCAAAGGCCTGGAGAAATTCTCGAGATATGTCCTACAGCAAAAAGAAAGAATATGAAAAGTAATGGTACCAAAAAAAGATGCCATATAGTTACATCCAGGTCCGCCCATGGAAATTGCTGGTCCCCTGAAAGGCTGAGTGATTGGGCCCTCAGTGGATCCATAGCAGTGCTAGCATTACAGCGTATTTGAAACGGAGCAGAGTGTAGTGGCTCTGCTGGCACGCTCCGAGGCAGACCGCGGCGCTCGCTGTGGAAACACAATCCTTGACTAGAGTGGCAGCGAATGGCGACAGTGTGCGGCACTGATGGACCGCGGCACGCTCAGGGTATGTGGAAATTGGGAGTTAGGGTGAGACAGCATTTCCAGCATGGAAACCGCCATCAATGAGCCTCCGGAGCCCCCTGCAGGAACAGACGGGTGACGTCACTCAGGCTTCGTCCATTAATATTTACAGTCTATGGTATTGTTGACAGCATGACAACCACCAAACTCCATCAACAAAACTTAAAATGTACCTAAATAAAAACAGGAGTTGATGGTCTACCGCTGCTTCTGCTAAAACTCCATTAGTCACCGCAAAGAGAACTACCTGGTAACGGTAGCAGGCAGCAATCTGTCAGCTGTTCCTGGTAAAAATAAGGATCCTACCTTGAAACGGAGCTCCATGTGTGTAGGGATCCTTCCTGGAAGGATGTGAACACACTGAATAACAATCTGAGCTTGTCAGTGACAGAAACAAGAACTTTTAGTGGACATAGATTGAGCATATTTACCCAGAGGAGTTATGTCGAAGCCATTACAACCATGTTGCAGCTGAAGGCAGCGGGGGTCCTCGGGGTAAACTGCAAAACAAATGATTTCGACGTAAGATCCCCCCAGAAAGGGATGGATAGGCAAACAGAGGAATTGTTTCTTATTCTTTTTATTGTGTCTGGTTCATTGTGTTGTTTCTTTTATGCATTGTACATATATTCATTTGAAATCTGTTAAACATTTCGAATATTTAGACGTAAAAGAAGCTGACATGCAGTATAGCTCCTTTTTAACCGGGACGTTTGGACAGCTTTAAGCTTCAAAAAGACCGAGACCTTCCCTGCATTCATGTGGTGTCGGACACATTGGAAAAACGAGTGTCCGTGTTGGAAGATGCTCATGAACGGCTGCTAATTCACGTATTGCACATCAACGTTTTGCTCAAATAAAACTTGTGACAGAGACATTCACACATCTTCTTTGTAGCATCCACGCTGTTTCCACTGAAATCACGTGAACACACTGAACTCAGAAGAACGACTTCCCAACTAGGAAACGGTCACCATCCAAGGAGCACCTGAACGCAGCATTAAAGCGGCAAAACACCAAAATGATAGAAAGTAGGTATGTCAGCGTTAACGCCTTGATCCCGACGTGACTCTGTCTGAACCTTAGTTTCTTTAATCCTCTTATTTTGTCCCTTCAGGCTCACCGTAGATAGTCGTCATCAGTGTCTCCCTGTAGTCTCAGTGATGTAAAAGAAGGACACTGCTGCATCTTTGAATGTCTCATTTCACTTTAACAAACTCTCAGAAAGCTCAGCTGACGAGTCCACAGTAATATCCACCTGATGACATCACACATTGACCTTTGTTACCGTTCCTTTGAGCTGTTTGACGTCAGTTTGGGATCCCTAACCACTTCCTGTTTCTGCGCTTTACTTCATGTCCTCACCTTCCATCTACCAGAAGGGCCTTACTGTATTTCAAAATAAAAGCAGGGTTGTATACAAACAGAAAGTAAAGTACCCTTAGCTCAAGACAGTACGAATTTCAAAATAAAAGCGTGACAAAAACAGTTTTGTAATGCTAAATAATGTAATTTAAAACGTGCTATAAAGATGTGATGAATTGAGATTTAACAATTCAAATTCTGCGATTTATCTTGATTTTAAAAACAAAATAGTTTGACAGCTCTCATAGAAAGTAAAAAGAAGAGAGGACTAATGAGATACGTGAAGGACATTAAAAAGTAAATCACTTTAGAGAAAAACGAGGCAGAAAGAAAAGAAAGAGACGATTGGGGGAATAAGATGAGAAAATAAAGAGCTGCGATGAAGATAAAATAGGGCGCGAAGGAGGGAGAATATTTCAGACGCTGGTGTTGGGTGACATTGGTCTGCTGACTTTTTATAATTTTCTATTTTTTATTTCACTTTGGGACGAAAACATGAACGAGAAACGAGCCTGAGGCTGTGTGAGTGAGTGTGTGTCTCATTTAAAGTCTTCTGTCGACACACACACACACACACACACACACACACACACACACCTCAGTTCTCAAAGTGTTTCTGTGTACAAACATTAAACACACACACACACACACACACACTGCTGCTGTATCTGAGCCATCACTAGAGGCCATCAGGATTTATTTAGCTTTTATTTATACAAGCTTAAAGTCAAACCATCCATCTCATACACAATGGCCTCCAGCTTTCATTACACTGTGTGTGTGTGTGTGTGTGTGTGTGTGTGTGTGTGTGTGTGTGTCTGTTTGTGTGTATGTGCGTGTGTTCGTGTGTGTGTTCGTGTGTGTGTGTATCAGATGACATTGCGTGCATGTAAGCAAGTTTTGTGTTTGTGATGATATACAGTAATACTGAGATGACACGTGTGTGTGTGTGTGTGTGTGTGTGTGTGTGTGTGTGTGTGTGTGTGTGTGTGTGTGTGTGTGTGTGTGTGTTTTTCCCATCATCCTCGGCACCTCCAGCGATGATGATGTTGACGACGACGGCGGCTCAAGTTGTGTTCTTTAATAATCTAATCCAACAACACAATTACAAAGTGTCAAACTGCAGGGCGAGTGGACGGAGTGACAGCCACGCTTCGCTTTTTTATAAAAGGAGATCTAATTATTTATTTTTTAACATCAGCTAAATTACTCGTTAATGGACGCATGTGAAAAGAAATCTTCCTTTGTTTTAAACTCAAATAAAGACGAATAAGGTTCCTTAATCATGATGAGCAGCTGGTTAACATTCAGGAAGATTTGAACTCGTCTCAGCGGAGCCTGCTGCTAAATGAACAATCGAGTCAGTTCAGTCATGGTATGTAAAGTCAGTTCAGAATAAATACTTCAATCTGGAAAAGGGTTGTCTTGACATGAGTTCACACGATGGTCTGTTGGCGGTTAGATTCTGATACGTTCATGGCCGCAGCTGTTTGAAAATTAAAGGTAGGGTAACCCTAACCCTAACCCACGAGCTACTAACTTCATATTTCCCCAAACGTTTGACTGTTTTCATCTACAACATTCAACTCACTTCTCAGTAGTCTTCAGACCGATCTTGAGACCACTTTTTAAAGGTCTCGTCTCGGAACTGAAAGCATTTTGACTCTGTCATGTCTCGGTCTCGGACTGGGCTGACTCCGGATTTTAAATCAAGACCGGTCAAGACCACCACTGATGGGCTTCTTTCTCACGTCATCACTGTGATTAAAGCAAAACGCCTCTTTCTAAAACAACAAATCACTTCAATTCATTTGTAGTTTGGTTTCTATCCCCCGGTTACGGCCGCAACCTTCCTGTTGTTACGGTCTAAGTGAGTGACACGCCCCCTAAAGACAAGATGATGATTTTTCATTGATATTTATGGTCTCGGTCTTGACTCGGTCTCGATCCCTAATGTCTCTGAGCACTCTGGTCTCGGGTATGTCTTGGTCTTGACTACATACAGTAACTACATCTCAGGTGTCTCATATCAACCACATACAAGAACACCGAGCGGTTCTTCTTTTCTCAAAGACAATGATGCTTCAAAAAAAGGCACAGTGTGTAAATCCACCACCTCAATCAAAACAATACCAAAAGATGTCGTCCAGGCTTGCGGGGAATCATGGGAGTGATTCTCTCTGCTGCCGTAGTCAAGACGAACAGGCGAAACCGGCCTGAGGAAGAGAATATGTTTACCGACGAGCTAATGTATCCAAGTCTAATTCACGTGACGTTTTTATCACAGCAGCAGTACGGCAGCTTTCAGTCTGAGAACGAGACAAGACCAAGTAATAAAACGTTCGATTCCAAGACGTGAACTTCAAAAAGTGCTCTTGCGACTGGTCTTGAGACCAAGACCGATTTCGAGTACTAAAACACTACATCCAGTGTTACCACGGTAACGATTAACATGTCGTGTCTGTACATGGCGGCCTACATGACAACACAACATTGTCATAAAATTTTACATATCTACGTTTACAATGTACTTCCTGTCTCACCAGGCTCTTCTTCTTCATGTGTACGATACTCAGTAACATTCAGACCTCACTGAATTTAGTGATATCAAATAAGCTGCGTTATGTCACAGAGGCTGCCGTTCGTTTCTCCTGCAGTTTGTCGTTGTTGTTATTTCGTTTTACAAATCAACCTAAAAGTTCCTCATTCAGAGATAAACCTTGAGGCGGTAAGAGGATGGACATTTAACGCTATAAAAACGTTCTGTATGATATCCAGTCTGCTGTAATAAAGTCCGAGCTCATTCCTTCTTCTTCTTTCTGTCCTGCATCTTCCTCTCGCTCTCTCCCCTCGTCCCCCTCCGTCCTCCACCTCTCCTTCCCTCTCTGCCCTTCATCCCCCCCTTCTCTTTATCACTCCACTCATAAAACCTGCTCATCCAGAGAGAACAGACTTTAGAGGAGGACGTGGGAGAGGGGGACGGAGAGAGAGAGAGAGGGGGGGATGAGGGATGAGGAGCTGAAGAAGGAAGGAAGAAGGAGGGATTGAAAGGCAGAGGAAATTGTCTGAATGTAAGCGGAACAATAACGGGATTTAAACAGTTTGGAGGAGGATCGAACTCTTCTGAACTTTGTAAATGTGCAACAATCACCAGTTTGAAATGTTCCTTTTGCTTTAAGAGTTAGTGTACTGTAAGGAGGCTCTCATTTAGACGGTGTCTCATCGTTTAATGTCATCATGTCCTCTCTGGATTAGAAGCTGCACGCTCCACCAGAGAGGCGTGGTCTGCAGACAGTAATCAGCGGTTAAATAAATCTACTAATATGAGGAAATCACTGAAAAAACTTACATGTAACTGAGTGTTGTAGTACTCAAAATCAGTCTTGGTCTCAAGACTACTTTTTGACGGTCTCGTCTCGGAATCGAAATACTTTTGACTCGGTCTCGTCTCGGTCTCAGACTGGACGGACTCCGGTCAAGACCACCACTGATCGCCTATTTTTCCACGTCATTACTGTGATTAGAAGGAAATTTCTCTTTCTCAAAGAAAAAAAAACTTCAATTCATAATTTCATTTTTATCCCCCAATGACGCCAAATCCTGCAGTTCATTGAGTGTCCACTAGAGGCTGGCTGCAGAAGCACAGGAAGTCACATACACACCCATTCAAAAAAGCCTGTTTTTACAGCAGACATTAACATGTTTACAGCCTGGTTCAAAAAAACAAACAGGTCTGATTAGATCTTGTCCTCATGGGCACACACTGTACGGGGGTGATTTTTTTTTTTTTACGCATCCGTTTTGATTTAATGAAGGATAAGAGTTATTCACAATAAGGGGTGCGTAGCTGACATGATTGACAGGCGGGCGCAGTATCGGTTTGTCAGGAGGCTTAAAACCCGCCTCACACAAAACTTTCTTATTTTATTTCAAAATAAAAGCAAGGTTGTATTCAAACAGGAAGTAACGTACCTTTAGCATAAGACAGTATAAATATTCATAATAAAAGCCTAACAAAAACGTATTAAAATACAAAATAATGGAATTTCAAACATGCGAGAATGAATGCTATTTATCGCGATTAACTATTGAAATTCAACACGCAATTTAAAAAAAAAAAGCATTTGACAGCCCTAATAATAGGGATTTATAATGATTTTATTGTCCTTTATTGGACAGGTCAGATGATGTAGAGTGACAGGACATGTGAGGAAGGAGTCAGGGATGACCTACTGTACATGGCGTACGCGCTCTACCACCTGAGCTAAACCAGCGCACATACTGAGATACTGTTTGTCTGACAGGATATTAGACAGATACCCTCGGTATGATTTGAGTTTTTGCAGTGGGCTCTCATTATTTTGAAAAAATACTGCCTATCAACCTCTTTCCAAATACTTTGACGACAGGTATCTTGGTTCTTCCCAAAGTTTAAATTAACGTCAGTAGGCTCGGTAGCCTCATTCGTCCACAAACAGTAGCAACGTAAACCCAGGACTCTGCAGGTTTTCGCCATGCCTGCTTTTGGACTGAGTGAGAAACCAAGTGATGAAAAGAGAGAGAGAAAGAGAGAGAGAGGAGGAACAGAGAGACAGTGAGAAAAGAGAAAACCAGAGCAGAGAGCAGGTCTCAAGGTGACTTGTCGTTGTCCTGATTCCTCTTTTAAAACAGCAAACGAGGCCAAAACACAACTCTCTCCATGTTTTTTAAAAATCTCTTCTAATGTCACTCGCTCATCATCGCTCTCTCCCTCTCTCTCTTCTCCTGCTCATTTAAAGAGACGAAAACATCTCCCATCTCTCTCTCTCTCTGTTTTTTTATATTTGACTCGTTCTCTTTCAGCGTTTACGTCCCTTCATCCCGACGCCGCCCTCTCTCTCCTCTCTCTCTGTTCCTGTCGTCTTTGCCGGCAGCGATGTCTTCAAACTCTGATTGATGACGGTTGCCGTCGGTTAGCGTCGTGTCCTGCTTTCTGTTTTTAACCAAAATACTCTCTTTTCTTTTTCCATCTCTCTCTCTCCCTCTCTCTCTCTATCTTTCCTTCTCTTAAACTTTTTCAACTCTTTGCTTTTAAACTGCTGATGTGAAAGTCGACTCCCCCCTGCTGGGCCCTCTGTGTGTGTGTGTGTGTGTGTGTGTGTGTGTGTGTGTGTGTGTGTGTGTGTGTGTTTGAAACAAGGCAAGGTCTTTCACTTCATCAATAACAAACACTGACAGTAAACGGTGTCATAAATAAATACTGTTATAGTTATATAAATGTTTGGTTGTATTTAAAGCTCTCACAAATATCATGTTTTAATATCATTGTAGAAACGTTCTCCTCTTTATGCTTTTACTCTTGTTGTTGTCATCGTTGTGAGGGCTTTCACACTTCTCCTCAAATCTCCTGAAACACTCCTGATATTTCCTGGAGGAGCTGCATGTGTGAATGCAAACAGACACATTTTTCACCCGGAGTTTCTCCTGCCAAGAGCCCTAGTACTTTCTCCGCAGCAAGTCCGATTGAGCTGATTGTGAGAAAGCAGCAGGATATTCTCCGGAGAATGCACCTCGAGCCAATTAGAGGGGGGAGTGACGTTGATCTTGTATGCAGGCGAATGCTACGATCTCCGTGCTCTAATGAACCTGCTGCATTCTGTTTCCTGTTCTCCAGTATCGTGATTCTGTTGAACTACACGTAGCATTGATATAAAGATAAATATTCTCATTATAGCGTCGTATAGAGGACTCTGTTGCTCTGTTCAAACACCCACCTGGGGGAGGGGTTACTGCCCTTTGTGATGTCATGAGGGGAAAATCTGCAAACGGCCTGTTTGAGCACACATTTTCTGAAAAGTGGAGCAGGCAGAAGACGGAGAGGATGGAGGAAATTACTTGTAATCTGCTTCTCACCTGTCTTACAATAAAAAAAGTTTTTGGTTTTTAGGCTGTTAGTCTTTTGTGTTTGGATAGGTCAATTCATGTGTTTGCTGTGCGCTACGTTAAATCTGTCACCATCTCCAAGGACAGTGTGGGTCCTTAATCTCTGGCGCCTTTGTTTTGGGGGTCGTCAGCCGAAGGTTTGGGACCCCTGGGTTAGGGCACTTTAACAGAAAAATAAATAAACCAACACGGACGTAATGTACCGCTGTAAGTACCTGAGTATGTCTCTTTCTCCCTTCTTCGTGTCCTCAAACTCATTTGACCCTCATTCTTTTCTCACCTTTTCTTCGTTTATCCCCCATAGATAGATAGATAGATAGATAGATAGATAGATAGATAGATAGATAGATAGATAGATAGATAGATAGATAGATAGATAGATAGATAGATAGATAGATAGATAGATAGAGAGGTTGCTTCATTAATGGGGAGCTTTATTAAATGTGTTTTTTTAATGTTTATTTCATTATTAACATTTAATCAGTGCCATCAATCACTGTGACAGCCACCTATTGTCAGCCTGGCTGTCACACCGCACCGCAGTGTGTGTGTGTGTGTGTGTGTGTGTGTGTGTGTGTGCGTGTGTGTGTGTGTGTATGTGTGTGTGTGTGTGTGTGTGTGTGTGTCGCACGGAGAGATAAATAAAGATAGAGAGAGTGAACGAGAGTGTGTGTGTTTTACGCAATTTCAACAAGGTGTGTAAAATCAATAGTCCTTGTCTTTAGGGAAAGGACAGAGGAGGCAACGAAGGAGCTGAGGTAGGAGGAGAGGAAGCAAGGGAGCAACAGAGACAAGGAAGGTTTGCAGGATAAAGAGGTGAGGAGAAGATACTAAATAGCTCCATCACCATGGACAGGGCTGTTGTTGAGGTCAGAGAGTCAAATCTAAGGTGGAGCTTAAAGGCAGGGTTGGTCATTTTATCCAGATTCACTTGTTAAGATTTTGGTTGAAATTGTCTTTAGGTCCTGACAGAAATTAATAACTTGTGTGCTCTGAACAAGGAACAAAGAAAATCCGTCATCTGTAGCAGTTGTAAGAATGTAAAAACTTCGACCAATGTCTGCCAGGAGGTACCAATCTGATGAACTAATCACGCCTCCCTGTCTCCCTGCTCGTTCTCTACACCTTGCGTGCACTCGCCCACACTCAAAGCATGAGCTGAGGTCCGCTTCTGGAGCAATGGCGCTCATGCATGTAAGTGAGGGGCGTGGCTTTAGAGGGAGCACAGAGGGGAGGTGTTGGGTGCAGACGGAGCACTGAGGGAATGCTACTTTCAAAATCATTGAAAGGATTTTTTTTTTTAAAGGAAAATTCAAATCAGTTCAGGACAGAGATTTAACAGAGATCACTGACTCAGCTGACCTCCTCGGTCCTCCTCGGGCTCCGTACACTTTAAGTTTTCAGTCTTCTGTTTGGGACGATCAGGAGACCTCTGCCCGACGATCTCGATAAACATGTGAGAACACAGCATTGTTCTTGTTTGTTTTTTAAAGCAGCAGAATGTAATCTGTGTGACGTCCAACCTTCACTGACAAAGCAGAAGTAGCATTTGCACCTCTTCAATAAGAGAATCATCTACACGACACATGTCAGTTTTTTAAAAAGTACTGTATCTGCGATTCAGGTAAAAATAAACCTCTTCATGAACTTCTCATTCGAGTGTCTCTGGTTCAAATCACAGCAGGGAAACACTTCACACCCTTTAAAATGTCAGAAACTGAGCATTTGATGGGAAACCGTTTGAACGACTGAAATGCACTCGAGCAATCACACCCGACCCACGTGAACGCACAGCGAAAAACAGCGTGCTGGGAACAGTCAATCACGGAGCGAACATTAAACGTAAAAATCAGAGTGAAAAAAAACACCTTCAATGGATGAAATCACACAGAAAATAAAGCCGGTTGTAGTTTGGAGAGGTGGGTGTTTGGGGTTCCCAGGTGGTGCTGCAGTTTTTTTGATTCCCTTCAAAATAAAATAAATAAAAAATCAACAGGGATGGGGACTGGGACTGGGACGGGGACTGGGACGGGGACTGGGGGGGGTGGGGGGGGAAATGGCACAGGAAGAGTGGAAGCATTTGGACGAGGGCTCGGTTTTTAAATTTGACTCTGGAAACTTTATTGATCCGAGTGCCAAACGGAATTACGGAAACGGAGTCGCAGCTTTGAAGAGAAGTTTCACTGTCGTTATCGTAAGCTCCTATAATCCATCATATCTGGGAATCAAATTAACATATATTTACACACACACACGCTGAAACACACACGCTGAAATGCAAGCACTCACATAATTTCTCTGTCTCTTTACACACACACACACACACACACACACACACACTCACACACACACACACACACACACACACACACACACTCACACACACACACACACACACACACACACACACACACACACACACACACACACTCACTCACACACACACACACACACACACACACACACTCACAGAGGCCAAATCATTAGTTGTAGGTTAATTAGTGTTATAATTAATAACCCGGCAGACGTGTGTGTGTGTGTGTTTATGTGTGTGTGTGTGTGTGTGTGTGTGTGTGTGTGTGTGTGTGTGTGTGTGTGTGTGCGTGTGGGGTGTGTGTATATGTGTAACGAGGGGTCGGGAGTTAAATCATATTAATTTCAACATTGATTAAGCAATAAAAAAGACTTTTAACCAGCGGGGGTGTATATCACTTCACCACACAGGCATCGCAATTTAAATCTATGTATTAATTAAAATGTGTGTGTGTGTGTGTGTGTGTGTGTGTGTGTGTGTGTGTGTGTGTGTGCGTGCGTGCGTGCGTGCGTGTGTGTGTGTGTTGCCGTGGTTTCTAGAGCGAGGAAGGGATCAACA